>CM077200.1:11525001-11767501 GCA_039654625.1 Rhinogobio ventralis | reverse complement strand
CATTAACGCTTAATGCTGTTTGCAAAGGAGCATAAAATATTAGGCAGTTACATGTGGAAAGTTGCGGAGGCTGATTCGGTTCAAGAAGATCTTCAGTCAAGCATCCTTATGACCTGCTGTAAGGTGCAAAGGAAAAGAAATGGGATTCTAGACAAACTCAATGGTCAGTCAGTTAATTCGGCATCCATATTGGTAACACCTCCAACAGCAATTTTCTGGTCATAAAAGTATTGCTCTTAACTAATTGAATGGTGAAATATTTATATTGTCTCTAATTTTATTTTATTTTATTTTATTTTTTTACTTGAATTACTGGTATTTTATTATTTTTATTATTTTTTAAATATTTATATTTAATATAATAATATTTAATAAAATATTTATATTTTCTAATTATTTATATTATTATTTTAAATTAATTAAACTTCATGTTGAATGTTTATTTTATGTAATGTTATTTTATTGTTTTAATCACTTGAAATGTAAAATTGCTATTATTATGTAATTTCATTACCATGTGCCTTCAGGAGACATGCTTCAGGGGACTTTTTTTGCGTAAACGGCAACTGCAATTAGTTGACAAATGACTGCGAGGGGGGCTGTTATTTTGCAGTGATGTTTAAAATGTTCCAGGAGCTTTTATACTGGGTATGTTGCACTATGTTGCTGTAGGCGAAGGCAGACGGTTTCAGAATCATACCCTCGGAGACCCAGAACACCAGTGGGTATTTTTAGACCTTCCAACGTGCCCTCAGAGACTACTCACAGATGTGCTAGTGTGCTCAACACACACACAAACTTTTATCTGGGCATACACTTATTTAAACTCTCTTTTGAACACTGTTATTCATGTTTTAGGTGGTATTCTCATTCAGACAAATTCACACTCAATTAAAGTCGGCATGAAAGGGAAGTTTGGATAGTCTTTTCTTCCCTGTTGTGATGTATACCCGAGTGAAACAGCTTCTGGAATGAGAAAAAAAATTCGGGTTTGATTTCGTCCCTCTGGAATTGATTGGATTGTAGGAAGTTGGGCGTTACTAACTAAATGGAAGCAGATCTGAATGCCAGTTTGCAGTCAGTCATGGAGAATATTTAGTCCCACCCTCCGCTGAGACGCGTCATGAAGAGAGCAGATGTCGTTTGGAAGGGGAGGGGAAGTTAATGTTTTTGATTAAAGATTACTAGTGCACATGAATTAAAAATAATTATAATAATAATGTGCTTGGGTAAATCATTAATAATAAACACTGCAACATTCTGTAAAAAAATTGAATTGTCAATTGTGATTTCATGGTGACTTTAAGGCTGTATATACAGACTGGGAAACAGTGATTAATGTTACAGCTGAGTCTATTATATGAAGGAAACTTCATCTCCTTCAGCAGCATGGAAATAATCGTAATCTTTTCCTCACTCTTATAGAGTCCTGAATGGCAATTTTATGGCTGGTTTATAAAATATACCTTTTTATAGGTGATGTTTTTATCTTTTTTATGCGTTTCAGACATTGTGGCTACATCAAAGCGAAGCAAGATCCAGATGAAGAAAAAATGCAGTTTCAGAACGGGAGAGGTACGGAAAATTGCTCGCACACAAACACACAAAACACTCATACATAATGGATTGTCAAAACAAATGGTTGTTTTTAGAGGTAACATAAATGTAAAAGGTATCTCTTCCAGCCTCTGAGAGTGGAGTATAAATCAAAAACTCACTGTGGAGTTTATCTTTTCCAACTTTTTTAGGAGACTGTTCGGGTTTATAGTCCGGTCGTGACTTGGCATTCATTTGGACTCAAAATCCCTGTGTGAAAATCATATGTGATCTTTTTTTTTTTATTGCAGTGAAACTGCCAGGAAGCAGGACATATATTCACCCCCACACTTATGAGGACCCAAATCAAGCCGTCCGAGATTTTGCCAAGGAAATCGATGCCTCTACTATACGTATAGAGAGAGTTATAGGTGCAGGTGAGAGTCTTACTCTTCTGTAGACAAAATTGTGGAAATAAAATCAGTTTGAGTCACATTATACAAATTGTGTCAATGGAGCTACTTACATACTGGGGTTTGTTAACTTTATAAAACCTTTTTTCTGAATGTTTTCAGGGCGTAAGTGCAGTTCTTTGCTAATGTATGTCAAAGAATAGAGATTTGTATTTGAGCCCTAATTATACAACGTCTGCCGACTAATCCTCGCACACAAAGCTGTTGTTTGAAGTACTGACCTGGTAATACCGCATATCTCTGCGTCTGAACTAGGCTTTGAAATCTAATTTTCCTCGGCGTATGGTTTCTCTGTGAGTGAATGTCTGCTTCTCTGTTTTCAGACATATTTTTCATTTATCCTGCTTCTTTCATTCTTTCTTTTTCTCATTTTCTCTTTTTCCTCATCTGGCTGCAATTGTGTGTAATAGGCTTTAGGAGATGTGAATTAAACGATACCATGGAGAAATGTTGTTAGATTCTTTGTGTGAGAACAGGACACACGTTTAACCCAGGCGTGTTTGGCTGAGATGTTATCCAGCACTAGCACTTTCCCCCAAACTCCCTCTGTGTCAATTCAACACTTCTGACATTCTGCACAACTTGATTCTGGTTGGTCAGTAGTGAAATTCTGCAGTGACTAGATAGATAGATAGATAGATAGATAGATAGATAGAATGGCGGATAGATAGATAGATAGATAGATAGAGTGACAGAATGGCGGATAGATAGATAGATAGATAGATAGATAGATAGAGTGACAGAATGGCGGATAGATAGATAGATAGATAGATAGATAGATAGATAGATAGATAGATAGATAGATAGATAGATAGATAGATAGATAGATAGATGCTTTTTTTTAAACATAAACCTCACAAAATTTTTATATTTATGATTAAAAAACAATACTGATGTAATTAGAAAAATGAACTAAAATATAGAAATATAAAGATATATAAATATCTTAATATCTTATGTGGTTTTGCCTCTTAAGAATATGTTCAGTGTTAAACAAGACAGAAATGTGAATTATTTTTTTGCAGTTTGCAAAATGCCATTTCACCATTTAAGAAGAAATACAGAGCTTCTGAACTTGAATTTTATACACTAACATAAGCAAGTGACAGTTGTGAAATCAGTGTCCAAAGTCAGTCAAGTGGATATTATTTATGCATATTTCCTTCAAAAACCTGTCATAGTCTGATGCTGATGTGCTGATGGTAGCCATGTGTTGCTCCCCAGGTGAGTTTGGTGAGGTTTGCAGTGGCCGTCTGAAGCTCCCCAGCAAGAGAGAAATCTACGTGGCCATCAAAAGTCTGAAGGCAGGATACTCCGAGAAGCAGAGGCGGGACTTCCTGAGCGAGGCCAGCATCATGGGCCAGTTCGACCACCCCAACATCATCCGACTGGAGGGAGTCGTTACCAGATGTAAGTGACTGACATGTACTTCCGTGTTCACCTTTACCTAAAGGCTTCTAAAATGATAGACTGAAACGTTTCAAGTATGTAAACATACACTTCATTGTAAACACTGAGGGAAAAATAAGCCGTTTCAGAAATAGTTTTGCAGATTTTCAATTGCACACTTGAGTCCATTGCTCAGTGCTTGGTGCGACAAAATATGATTATTGTGACTACACCGACAACCTTTTCCGCCACAGCGGTCACAGAGTTTTTTCATGGCGTTGTGATTAAGAGCCAGATGGAGGCATGCTGTATACACACTGATGTGCTGATGTGCTTGGGGAGGACAGAAACAGAGCTCGACTGTTCCACCTGAATGGGTCTGTTGAGTTGGATCTTACCACACAAGAGGATTGGAAGACAAAGACTTGCTACAGCAGATGTACTGCAGAGCAAGCCTAGATTCTTGGTTAAAGCATGACTAAACATTTAGTGTGTAAATGTACCTTTTAAAGGGATAGTTCACCCAAAAATGAAAATTAGCCCATGATTTACTCACCCTCAAGTTATCCTAGGTGTATATGACATTCTTCTTTCAGACGAATACAATCGGAGTTATATTAAAAAATGTCCTGGCTCTTCCAATCTTTATATGGCAGTGAATGGCTGTTTCTGTCAGCCATAAAAGTCCATAAAAGTGCATCTATCAATTCTATCTTTATAAACTGTAATCTCTAACTTCCGCTGGCGTAGGACACAGGCAAGTAAGTTCCGGTGACGAACGCGGAAGCGCAGAGGATAGAGCAAAACAAAACTTGGATTTCGCGAGAACTAGCATATTCTCACGGGAGCGTCCTACATCATACGCTGGAACGCCAGTCTCTCGTGAACGCGTGTACGATAGTTAGCGGAAGTTAGAGATTACAGTTTGTAAAGTTTTAAATATGGATATTTTTTCTTACACAAATGCATCACTTCACTTCAGAAGGCCTTTATTATCCCCCGGATCCGTGTGGAGTACTTTTATGATGGATAGATGCACTTTTAATGAAACAGCCATTCACTGCCATTATAAAGCTTGGAAGAGCCAGGATATTTTTTAATATAACTCAGATTGTATTCGTCTGAAAGAAGAATGTCATATACACCTAGAATGACTTGAGGGTGAGTAAATCATGTGATAATTTTTGGGTGAACTATCCCTTTAACTGTTTACTTTACCTTTCATTAGGGAATGTTTGGCTTCCTGGAAACTTTTCAGTAAGGAATTGTTAATATTACGTTAAAGTAATATTAAGTGAACCTAAGTATTAAACGCTTATTAAATTGGCACACAACTCGTTCTGCATTGTTTGTGCAAGGACAATTATATAATTTGTTGAGAAAAGGGCTGCTGTTACTTTGCAATTTATTTTTACCTCGTAGATGATGCATTTTTTGTCTTTTACTTGGGCCAAAAGGCAAACCCCCCCAAAAACCCTAGCAGAAGTATAGGAACCAGTATTATTTTAGTATCATTGAAATAATATTATAGTTTTTAATAAAATCTTTTAATATTTGTTTTCCAGTTTTTATCTTTAGTTAAAGTTTTAGTATTTTTTATATTTTTTTAATTTGAAATGTCTATTTAGTTTTTATTCACTTTTATTTCAGTTTTAGTTTTAGTTAGTACAGTTTATTTTATTTTTCAGTTTTTTATTTTTTATTTTTTTTAATGAGAAATGATGCCTTGACAACTAGCTGAAATAAAATAAGTTTAACTTTGATATATTTTATTTTATTTCAATTAACATTTATTTTTTTAACAAAAACATTTTTTTTGTATGGTTTTAGTTAACTTTAATAACCCTGATAGGAACATGCAAAAAATGTAAAACTCTAGTATCTTGAGTAGAATGTGATAATATTGTTGGCTTTTAAACATTAAGTAGTTGCAGTAACATGAAGAACATTACAAATCAACGTTCTTACAACGTTGTTAATGCAAATGTTGTCAGGAATATTATACTAACCTTTAAATAGCATTATAGTCACAATAAAAGAAATAGACATTTTAATATGCTTGCAACCAAAATAAATTGTTAAGAACATTTTAGGGCATTCAGTCAAACCAAAAATTATTCAGACACCAGATATAATTTTTTACTAGTAGGTACAGGACACTATAGTTCATTTACTGTGACATATTATTACCAAAAATTCTTCATACAGTGGACAAAATTATTCAGACACTTTGACCTGACCATGTTTTGCTTAAGTGTTTTTTTCTTTAATTGCTAATGTGACCTTTTACACAACAGACTGAACAATATGAAGCATTGCTTGGTAATTGGTTGACCTAAATTGGCATTATTTAATTGTGTACTTAAATTTAACAGCTGACAGCTGATTGGTTGATTGTAATCCATTACATACCTTTCTATCAAAGTTATCTGACATTATCAAGATGAATTTGTTCTGTCACAGTTTAACTCTGAGTTCTTGTCAAATTTTTATTACCATTTTCTAAAGTATAGTGAATAAACTGTGATAATATGAGAAAATGTTGAAGGTGTCTGAATAAATTTTGGTTTGACTGTACATATGTTATCTAGGAACTTGAATGTGAGGGCACTTTCTTCCTGCGTAGAATATTCGTTGTGTTTGTTTTCCCTTTTATCGCTTGTTTCTCCAATCTTTGACTGCCGTTTTGCACGTATATGTTTGTGGCCTATTGCCGTTGTCTAAATTGGATCTTAATCGCAGAGAGAGATAGACTTACACTGGGTTATATGTGTTGGAAGCCTTTAAGAGTCTCATTATCTCATCAGTAATGGGGGAGAGCTTATCGAAAAACTTCAGCTTTCACCAGACGCCAAACAAAAACCCTTTCTTTCAAGTGTCATTATGACTGAACCGACGTCTGTGGCTCTCCACACTACCTATAAAGCACAACAATGAGAGTATGCATATTTATGACTGCATGAATATTAATTATTTAAATAGTTAATTGGATGTGTTTTAAGTGTCATAAATATTCAGCAGCGCACATACGAACAGCGAAGTCTCGACATTTCTTATTCATTTTTCGCTCTGTTCTCTCTAATGCGGAATGCTAATTTTGACCTTTTGTTAGCATTGGTTTGTGCAGTTTACAGAACTATTTTCTTCGTAAATCGAGTTTGCTTTTCATTTTGAAAAGGCAGACGCTTCCTAATTGCCTGTCTTCCAGTTATAAGTGGTGTATTTATGTTCTGAGCAAATATCAGGGGCTCAGGGTTAAAGCTCAGTTCAGTATCTCTCAGAGCACGCAGACTATTTGGAAGGACAAAGTAGCGGTTTAAGTGAGAGTAATGGATTCAACATTGGGCTGCACTTTGACCCCTGTCTTCATGGAATAGACCGGACCTCTGTCGGAATCTAAAAAAAGCCTGCTTTTGACGGGGTAAAAGAGAGTTTAGAGGAAGATGTAGAGGAATAATATGAGAAATATTCTTAGAAACAAGCGTAAGGAGTTATAAATGTACACCGCTTATATGTTTACTAATTTTAGAATCTTCAAGATGTGTGTCATGTAAAAAAATTTTTTTTTTTGGTGGGGGGGGGGGGGGGGGGGTTGCACTTTAATTGAAGTACTCCTTATTACAGTGTAAATACAGTGTAATACATTTAATTGCTAAGTAATATTGGTCCGTTTCCCACTCTTAACTAGTTGCTTATTAGCTTATTATTTGCTTCATATTACTAGGATATTGGCTGTTTATTAGTACTTATAGAGCACATATTAATGCCTGATGCATGACCATATTCTACATCCCTAATCCTAACCAATACCTAAACTTAACTTAACTTAACTACTTATTAACTATTAATAAGCAGTAATTAGGAGTATATTGAGGAAAAAGTCGTGGTTAATAGTTAGTTATTAGTGAGAATTGAACCCTTAACTAAAGTGTGACTGTAATATTAATTAACTACATGTACTTACTATAGGGTTAGTGTTAGGACAAGGGCTTGGTTTAGGGTTAGTTGCCTATAATTATGCATCATTTACTGTTATTACTACAGTAAGTACATGTAACATATGTAACAAGGACACTGCAAAATAAAGTGTTACCAAAATGTATCTTTATTTGGAGTACTCCTTATTACAGTGTAAGTACAGTGTAATATATTTAATTGCTAAGTAATATTGGTCCATTTCTCACTATTAACTACTTGCTTATTAGCATGCATATTAATAGGATATTGGCTGTTTATTAGTACTTATAAAGCACATATTAATGCCTTATTCATGACCATATTCTACATCCTTAATCCTACCCAATACCTAAACTTAACAACTACCTTATTAACTATTAATAAGCAGTAATTAGGAGTTTATTGAGGCAAAAGTCGTAGTTAATAGTTAGTTAATAGTGAGAATTGGACCCTAAACTAAAGTGTGACTGTAATATTATTTAACAACATGGGTTAGTGTTACGATAAGGGTTTGGTTTAGAGTTATTTGTATGTAATTATGCTTTATTTAACATATGTAACAAGGACATATGTAAAATAAAGTATTACCTTTTTATTTAGAACTCTGATCAAGCTATTTGACATTCTTACATATAAAAACTGAATTTACATTTTTGTGTAAGATATTATTTTTGTGATAATTTGTAATTTGTGTTGTGGAATATACTTAAATAAATTTTAACTAAGCATATTACAGATTCTGAAAGGGTAAAGTGATAGTCATGTCACTGTCCATATGGCCGCATGTATTCTGGCCTTGGGGGTTGTGAATAGTTGCACGTATGACAGCGAAGAAAGGCAATTTCACAGATCACTGCTCAGCAGGTCAGTGGCTGCAGGGCCGAGGAGAGGGCAAGGGAACAGCAGGGACAGCTCGCTAACCTTTAACTCCAAACAGTTATTCAAAACATCCATTTCTAACAGCTCTCAGCATTAAAATCCTTCCGTTTTGGACTGGAAAAAAACTGAAATATGCAGGGTGTCTCAATATAATACTGCATGATAATTCATAAGCTTCTTCACTATTCATAAATGAGTCATTATTTTAATTAATTTGCATGAATGAAAAATAATATTCAAATAATTTTTATCTTTGCTCTGCTCTAAAATATTTCATAAAATATTTCATTGGCACACAGACTCTTTGGATGAACAAAGTAGCAATTTGATTGAAAGCAATGCATTTTGCACTTTGACCTCTGTCTTCATGCAAAAATAGCTTTTTTGCTGAGTGCAGTCTTTAATAAATGCTTGTAAGATTCTGTTTAAAAATCCAGTAATCTCAAACATGTACAAAAGTAATGGGAAAAATGAAAGTTAATTTGTAAACCCTGGCATGTTTTTGTAACCTGATTGAAAACACTGACAAACAGCTTTCCCTCGCGTCATTTTTACCCGAAACTAATTAAAAAATTGTTGAACTTTGTCGCACTTGAACCACGAATACACAAAAATAAATTGACTGGATTCGAGGAGTTTATGTGGTTGAAATGAAAAAAAGTAACAAATCTTTCCCTCACGCGTCAATTTTGACCCCCTTAGGAATGAATGGAAGGCGAGGACTGCTTCAGTATACATAGAAAAACCTAAAAAATGCTCAAAATTAAAGCTAAAAATGCTAAAACTTCACAAAAAAATATTTTTTAATGTCTATTGTCTACATGTTTCATGAAATATCATGTTATATTATATTTTTTTCTACAAGAGGTCGGCAGAGACACCTAAATTGACCCAGTGTGAACTATTTTAAGCTTATTTGAGCTGGTTATTGCATGTATCGGAGAGTTATTTTGAAAGAATGTGAAGAATGTGCTTAAATTGTATTTATTGATAAAATCTAGAAATCTAAAGGTACATAAAATAAAAAATAATGCATTAAAAAATAGGTAAAAAAATATTATAAAAACGAAATTATATAAGTTTTCTGGACAAAAAAAAAAAGTATAATTTTAGGGCTTTGGGTCATTTTGACCCATGAGGGAAAGATTTGTTACAGGATGCGAGGAGAGGATGAAGACAATAAAATGTATTTTAATACAAAAATTTAATGTAAAATGCTGTGCAGGAACTTCTGGGAGCACTTGAATGAAATGAGTTGGTGAATCAAGTTTTAACTGGGTTATTGAATAAACAGGGCTGCCACCAAATAGTCAACTAAACATTAGTCGATGAGAAAAGCCTTAGTCAACCAAATGTCAATTAGTCAGTCGTGAAAAAAAAGAAAAAACACTCCGCATTAATTGGCAAAGTGACACAGTCTGTGACGGACAGATTGTTAACACAGCTGGTCCATGTGGTAATCATGTTGGGCATGAAATCCAAACGTTTGCCTATCATTCATGGACCTCAAACATGTCATTTGAAATATGTAAGTAGTAGCCTAATATTAGCCAGTTTACATGGCCACACGCTTTAACAGTAATGTTAACCCAGATAAATGTGCACTATTATTAGGCACATATTCAAGAGTTTGTAGGGAATATGGAAACTAAATTAGCACTTACTGCATGACGTTTAACTTAACCTGCATTTCTCTCTATTGGCACATCCATTATACATATTTAAGGCCTCGATATACTCATGGCAAAGTTATTTTCTGTTCTTCATTTAGGGGTAAAACAAAGTTTGAAATACGTGACCGGCGATATACTGTATATATCTGACACCGCCCACATTGCTGAGAGCGCCATTTAGATGAATATGTAAATACACTCACCTAAAGGATTATTAGGAACACCTGTTCAATTTCTCATTAATGCAATTATCTAATCAACCAATCACATGGCAGTTGCTTCAATGCATTTAGGGGTGTGGTCCTGGTCAAGACAATCTCCTGAACTCCAAACTGAATGTCAGAATGGGAAAGAAAGGTGATTTGAGCAATTTTGAGCGTGGCATGGTTGTTGGTGCCAGACGGGCCGGTCTGAGTATTTCACAATCTGCTCAGTTACTGGGCTTTTCACGCACAACCATTTCTAGAGTTTACAAAGAATGGTGTGAAAAGGGAAAAACATCCAGTATGCGGCAGTCCTGTGGGCAAAAATGCCTTGTTGATGCTAGAGGTCAGAGGAGAATGGGCCGACTGATTCAAGCTGATAGAAGAGCAACTTTGACTGAAATAACCACTCGTTACAACCGAGGTATGCAGCAAAGCATTTGTGAAGCCACAACATGCACAACCTTGAGGCGGATGGGCTACAACAGCAGAAGACCCCACCGGGTACCACTCATCTCCACTACAAATAAGAAAAAGAGGCTACAATTTGCACGAGCTCACCAAAATTGGACAGTTGAAGACTGGTGGTGTAATGGTGTGGGGGATGTTTTCTTGGCACACTTTAGGCCCCTTAGTGCCAATTGGGCATCGTTTAAATGCCACGGCCTACCTGAGCATTGTTTCTGACCATGTCCATCCCTTTATGACCACCATGTACCCATCCTCTGATGGCTACTTCCAGCAGGATAATGCACCATGTCACAAAGCTTGAATCATTTCAAATTGGTTTTTTTGAACATGACAATGAGTTCACTGTACTAAAATGGCCCCCACAGTCACCAGATCTCAACCCAATAGAGCATCTTTGGGTTGTGGTGGAACGGGAGCTTCGTGCCCTGGATGTGCATCCCACAAATCTCCATTAACTGCAAGATGCTATCCTATCAATATCGGCCAACATTACTAAAGAATGCTTTCAGCACCTTGTTGAATCAATGCCACGTAGAATTAAGGCAGTTCTGAAGGCGAAAGGGGGTCAAACACAGTATTAGTATGGTGTTCCTAATAATCCTTTAGGTGAGTGTATGTGCTGCATGCTTTCTTCTCAATAACAAAATAAACACAACAAAATTGAAAAAACAGCAAGCATTTTTTTTACCTTTTCCGGAAAGTTCGCTTTGGCAAGCTGTTTCAAACTCCCAAAATGAACTCCAAATGCAGTTCTTTTTTGCCTGATTTTGTTCGAAAAGACGCCACATTTGTTCATTCTTCGATTTCGCTTGAAGTATATTAGGGCCTTTAGCGCCATCATCTTTTTTGCAACACTAAGAAAAAACTAGTTTATTAACAATTATTAAAATGTTCAGACAGACGCATTCATAATCATTACTTTTGCCGGTGTTCTGCAGCAAGCTTTATGCGTCTGCTTGAGCGCTTAATTCATATTTTAAAAGGCTCATTATTATTGTGGTTTAGTATTTTTCATAATGTACCACAATGTTAGCAATGTTACATATAATACTGAGACCATTTTCCAAAACGATTCTGGCCTCCCAATGTTATCTTTCAGGGCTCATTTTAGTAATGTACACCAAGACTCTTTTGTAAATGTAGTTTTTATTGTGTTTTTTTGTTTTTTTTCTGCTTGTGCAAAACAGAGGCCCAATCAACAGCACTTTATCAGAATAATGTTCCAAACCCTCCCTCTCGCTGTGATTGCTTCCATTGTTATGTAGATGGTGGGACTAAAAGAAAGCTTTGGAAATAGCCCTTTTAATTGCTATCTCGTCATTTGTCAGAAAAGTTATGATCTTTCCGTATCTCTCATTTCCTCCTTTATGTGCCAACAATCGCCTAATCTGGAAGCATTCAATTTGGAGGAGGCTATCATCCCCTCTCATCGGGCTCTTTCTACCGCAAAGGATTTTCCTCCTAACGAAGTGGCTGCTATTTCGAGAAAGCATTCATTAAAACCGCCGCTCTTTTGTTTAGGGGACAATGAAAGTTTAAAGCCCTAAGTTTAAACTCTTGTGTTAAATTACGTTAACTCTTGTGGTAGATTAAGGGCTGCGATGTACCTCCGGGTCTCTGTGCTGTTCTTGCCAACAACGAGGACTTGGAAAGCAACTCTAAGTTGCTAAGTACATCATGTGTCATTTAGTTAAAACACCATTTGGAAAATCAATAAGATTGTAAAGTTGAAGAACAGCGCCTTTTGTTCTTTTTGTTCATAATCGTAGCGGGATGACACAAAGTGGGCCATCGGGGCATCAACCTGGTCAATATCTCTTTAATCCTATACGTTAGTACCTTGTATATCAAAGCCCAGGAATATATGGAGATATGAGTTCTGCTGTTCCCACAGTAACCGCTGTCGAAATAAAACCGCTTTAATGGTGGAGTAAAATCAATACTCTATTTGCAATAGGGTTCTCGCTCTATGGGTGAGCCAGCATTGAGAATGAGCCAATCTGCTTGCCTGATTTGAGCTTGTTAAGGGGTGTCACTGCTTGGGGTCCTGATGGGATGACTGCAGGCCAAATGTAAAACCTCTTGTGTGCCGCTCTGCACACAAACATATGTTTATACACATGCACTCAAGCTGGTGCACCTCCTTCCCCATACGCAATTACACAATCCGCCTCGCATCTGATGTCACAAAGCATTTTTTTATCGCCTACACACTCACTGTGAATGTCAAATCACCTGCAACAAAGGTCTGTTTCCTTTAATGATTATCCTACAGTCCTGGTTAGAACTAAATCACAGGGGCATTGCATTACACAGATGAGGTGTTATGTGATATTGATTACTGAGTTTGTTGCAGGTATTCATTTTTTTTACCGAACCTGCAATACAAACATGTAGGTCAGAGGGACTCCGCTGGGAATAGATTTATCCAGCAATTTTCCCCGGTAAGTACGTATAGAGTTCAAGAGATTCTGTGCAAAATGCCTCTGACAGCCGCTTGCTGTGACAGCTTTGTCTAAGTGGATATGGTTTTTAAAACTCTGTCCTAGATATCACAACACATGTAGACCTGGATCCGTGCTGTTATCTTCACCAGAGACAATGACAGCTTAATCTTTATTTTGGGCCTTTAATAGTCACATTTACATTTTACATTTACTCATTTATCAGACACTTTTATCCAAGATGACAACAGTGCAACAACATAAGCAATTCATAATTTTGTCTTCAGATGTTTCTTGAAGGTAGCAAGGGATCAGATACAGTTGGAATAATCATTCTATTAATGTTTGAGAAAATAATTTTGTGCTATTTATTTATTTACACTACTGTTTACATTTTTGGGACTATTACGTTTTTTTTAATGTGTTTGAAAGAAGCCACTTATTTATTTAAAACATTAAAAAACATTAATATTGTGAAATGTTATTGCAATTTAAAAGTACTATTTTCTGTTTTAATGTACTTTAAAATATAATTTAGTCCTGTGATGGCAAAATCATTACTCCAGTCCTTGGTGTCACATGATCCTTCAGAAATCATTCTATTGTGCTTAATGTTTCTTATTGTTATCAATATCGAAAACGTTTTCAAAAGAATAGCATTTATTTGAAATAGAAATTTACGTAAAAAGTCTTTACTGTCACTTTTGATCAACTGAATCTGTTTTTGCTTATTTCCGAAGTGAAATAAGTATTAAAAAGAATATAAAACTTTTCATAAATTATTTTATTCCTCAAAGTTTGTTTTTAACACATAATAGCATCATGTGATCACTGTAAGAAAAAAATCCATAGAAAAGGACTTAATTCTAAAACACAACAGAAAACAATGCAATGCGTAATTCAAAATATGGGGAAAAAAACTGTAACGCTTTATTTTTTTACAGTGTCCTTGTTACACGTTACATGTAGTTACCATAGTAATAACTATAAAGTATGCATAATTACATGCAACTAACCCTAAAGTAATTACTATTACTCAGTACTTAAATGTATAATTACACTGTAACACAGACACCTTAAAATAGTGTAACCGAAAAAAGGCAATACAGAAAATTCCCTTGTATTAACACGAAACATTTTCTCCTGAAGAATAATTTGTACACCTACTTTAACTGTATTTAGTGTTAACCTCTGGGTTTTTTTTATCTTTACATTATGTAAATCTCTAACTTAACCCTGTGTTGAAGCTCTGTACCTGAGGCCACAACTGCTAATTCACTCCCGCACACACAGAGCTCATTGTAGATGGCTGCTATTCCAGCCATGCAGGGTTCACGAAGGGTTAAACATATTTGTCTCTTTGTAGAAACAAAGCAGAAAGAACAGAACAGGTCTTGAGGGTGAAATTACAGAGATATGCCTGCCCTCTGTTCATAAGACATGTGATGCTAATGCAGGAAGCCCTCAATGAGCTCTATTGTACGCTTTTGAGATAGCGAGCACACCGACTGCACCGGATGGAGATGCTTGTGTGTGCTTGTGGTTGTGCCGTAACCGTTTTGTAACTCATCAGGAAAATATGCCTCATCAGATGTCCAGATGATCGCTTGATAATGCATGAATTAGAGGGGAAATTAAAAATAAAATCCCCTCAAGGTTGCCAGAGATTAATGTCAAGAGCAAATCTTTCAGAGCTGTTTTCCAAAGAGCTCATAATAAGGAGTGTTTTATTAGTTCAACGCCTGCTGTAATCATGGCTGACGTTTTTTTTATCTCTTAAACCCACGTACAAAATCAACACTAGATGACCTTTCAAAAAGATTTACCAGAGCTGTTTTATTACCATATATTTAGTACAAAGTTTAGTCAAGCCTTTAGTATGAAATTAATTTTCTTGGTAAATTCCAGCTTTTGAAACCAGTTCCGATTTGGAGGACACCCGCATTAGAGATTTGATATTTGTTAAAGGCACGTACGTGATCCTGTTAAATCCTCACATCTGCCCTCACGGTGTTTAACTGCACGTCCATCTCGCGTTTTCTCTCTCTGGGCTCGGCTGTAGGCTGTTACTCTGAGGTCAGGGACCCGGGAGGCTGCCGTAAGCTTCTCTGATCGGATCCACTGCCTCGGTCACCCGCTCTTTCAGGATCAATGCCAGTTGCCGCTTCAACTGTCTTTCTGATAAAGTGGTCACACACACACACACACACACACATAGTGACATCAGATTGCCACCCGTCGCCGTGCCATTCCCAGAACACAGTGCGCCGCGGTCCATTCCCTCTCTTTTTCTTTCTGCGGCTGACAGCTACATTAGTCTGCCTCTGAAAAGTAAAAGGAATTGCAATTTTCCCCCCCTTTTTTCGGATGAGACATGGGGGGTTAGGTTTGGGGGTATCTTGGAAGGCATTTATCTCAGTGAGATAGTGATTTAATTTCAGGTGATGTATAACCAGCCAGTTGCCGTGGTGATGCTCAGAGGGGGGTGATCAAACCTTTTTTTCACAAACTCATAGAGGCATATATATATATATATATATATATATATATACACACAGTATATGACTAGAGCACATATCTCAGTATTCCAGAGTGGAGATGTCCGAAATATAAGTCATTTATCAGCACTGACACGGCTAGTGTTTACACGTCCCTGAGAGAGACAGGAACAACAGCCCACAACTGAGCGCTTAAACACTGATACACTCACACACATTCTGTGTACTCATATGTTTTTTGGATTAGTAACTGAGGACTTTTTTTTTGCGAAAAATGCCATTTGACACATTTTTACCCCTTGATTTATTTACCACAGCCATTTTGCATCAATGTTGTTATTGTTAACTTAACTAATTAAAACTAAACCATATTCGATAATTGAGATTAAGCTGAAATAAAATATAATAAAATATAAAGATGGATTAGATAAAAAAATGTAAATGATATTAGTTTTATAGACAAATAAAGTAAGGAAATGTTTAAGATGAAGTGCTAAAATGACTGAAATGAAATAAAAATGAATTAAAGCTATATTTATAGTAATGGATGTGTTTTGTGTGTAACGTGCAATAAACCAATCAGAGTTTCATCTCCCATTCCCTTTAAAAGCCAGTTGCGCTTGCACCATGGCGGATTTGCTATTTACATGTCAGAATTTGCGAGCGGAAAGACGCTTCTCCAGAGAGGAATCCTTTTATTTTTAATATTTAAAAATGTTTGTGTGCTGCTGCGCGTCCCTGTGTGTGTAATAAGAAGAGTATATGCTTGTTGTGCACCTGCATATTTTACTAACGTGCCTTTTAAATAACACAAAAAATATGCAAAAATCAATGTGCAGTCATTTTCAGTTGCCTCAAAATAGCAACGCGTCATCAATACGCCTGAACACACCTCGTTTTCAGACCAGCACGTCCATGGGCGAACAGATGAGTGTGAGTGCATTTGCTATTAAACAACGTGACGCTGGACGTAAAAAATTATAACTGCGTCGGGCTGAAACTAGCAAAAAACACTTGCGTGCCGGGTGTGTGATAGGGCTCAAATAAAACCCTTAAAAAACTATGACCATTTGCTAAGCTCCACCCTCCTTCCTTGCTAACCGCAATAAACGGAAGATTTCAGTGATCAATGCTATTTTCAGTAAAATACTGGACAGAATATCATTCTGGACCGGAATGAATTGTGACTGCATATCATTTGTATCTGCGTTTTCTGTAAATTGTTAAATAAAGAAAAGGAAAAAAATAATGCTTGCATTCTCTCTGGGTACCTTGTTTCATATTTTAACATATATATATATGCAGCAGCACACAAAATGGTTTTAAACACAATTTTAAGGTAAATATATATAACGCATTTTATTTGCTTAAGGGAATGTTTATCATTTATACTTGTATCTCATCTGGGTGCTAACATCATAACCTCTTTCCTGCTATCTGAAGCACTGGATGCCCACTTAGCATTCAGTGTCTGTATTATGCACCTATAAGCCTCCTCTGTGGAGACCTACTTATGCTTGGCTTAGGTTCATACACAGCGCTGATATGCCCCTTTAACAAGGGCAAGCATGGTGTACACCACCAGAATCATACGCACCGACTAATCAACAGGCACATTTGACACGGTCATTTTACCCCAGCGGTCACGTTTTGATTAGTTCCGTCAAATCTGTACATGGACATTTCTGTCAAATGAAACGAAGGTCGCTAAATTGTTGAACTCTCTGTGACCTGTGAGTGATGTATTTAGGTCAGGGGATTGAGGGGGATATGACAGAGCTTGTTAACCGAGACTCGACAAGGCACTGGAACATTTTTCTGTTTATTTCACTTTCACTATTTCAGATATCAGGTTGCGGATGATGCCCTTCAGTACACTGGTGGCAGCAGAAGTATAACGTATGCCTATTAGTGGTGGGAGTGTGTTTGAAAATCTCTTCCAAAAACTAGTTTGCTGCATTGTTGCCAAATATCTACAGATGCAATACCTTGTAAGTGGCCATTCATGTAGGATGCCTTCTTTTGTTCAAAACCGCTTAATTGTATTGAACAGAAGATGAGTTTGTATGCTTATCCCACCCACAGATTCATCTGATTGGTCGGTTAAAAAACGTGCAATTTGATGCTCGGCGACACTCACAGTTGATTCCAACAGTGCCCACTCACATTTTCAATGGCCATATTATTGGAAACATTTTTCCCATCATAAAATGTCTTTGTTAAAGGATTAAAATCTATAAACCAGCCAGCTATGAGGTAAATGACAACATTATAAACTTTGGTTTGAAAAAGGTACAGACTGTGTATTGAATCGTTTTAATGAGGGAAAGAACTACAATCCCATGAAGCTTTGTATATGACATAATCAAATAAAAAATGACAGATAAATATAAAGCTATTGATTTAAAGCATATAGCGAGACTAACTATTACATCTTTTCATTTAGTTATTTTGGAATCATGGGTAATGTAGTTTTTAACCAGGAATTCTGTTATTTTTACTGGCAGCTTCAACAAAAGCATATATCATCGATTAACAACTTTGTAGCTCACAGTAGTTCTGTTTTTAAAGGTTTGTAAGTTATCCGTAAAACAGTTTCTCTATGGAGAAAATGAACAGATTTCTTTACTTGCACAAGTTTGGACCACAACGTGAAAATACAGTTTGGCATTAGCACATTGCTAAACTAACATGTTGATCTAATAGAATAAGAATCACCAACAATAAATAGAAACATAAAAATTTAGTGAAATAGTGATGGATGTACTAATGAACTAATGAAATGTATCTCCACATCTACTTTTTGGATTAGTTAGCTAGCTGGCATACAATGCTTAGCATTTGGCTAACATGGCTAAAAGTAGCATTTTCGTTTGGATCCTTTGTGTCGGAAGTGCAATTAAAATGCTTTAAACTGCTGTAATCAGCTCTTTAGGTTGAATCAATTACATGAACTTACACTTGTAGAATGTTACAATTACATGAATACTTGTTCATGGTTGTAGTGAGAGGGTGGTTGTGGTGTGTTGAGTTGACTGACTAATGCTGTTTTTTTTGTTTGGGGTCTGGAGCTTTGCCTCAGTCATTAGTGAAACAAACTTTGTGTACTTTTAAGCGTAAAACTGTAGAGATTACAGGAGATCTTCCACTCGCTACCTGCCACCCATCCCTGCTCATGCCCACCACAACAGGTGCTGTGCCCTCCCATCGGCTCTCACTGACTGTCCTGCTCGCCCATCATGGCAACAAAGGTCTCTAATTGGTTCTCAGTGGATTAGCCGGGGTTAATTAACTGCTGTCTTTGATGGTGGAAGGCTCTGATGAAGGTCTGTCATGCTGAATAATGGGTCTGCCCGGGAAAGAGGCTGAGAGTGTGGCCAGGGTTTAGTCTCCTCTCTTCTCTCCTCCATTCCTGTGTTTCAGCATCTCAGCTATAAAGGATTAATGACACCATTACCATGATTTATTTCCGTGTGGATTTGTGTAGAATCATCAATCTGTTAGGACATTTTATGTTTTTTTCCTTCCATCTAGGCTGATGGTAAATCTTGTATTTTTGTCTTTTTTTTTTCTTTGTGTCTACAGGCAAGCCTGTGATGATTATTACAGAGTACATGGAGAATGGATCGTTGGATACTTTCCTGAAGGTGAGGAAGGCAAAATGCCCATGGCACAAGTCCACACCGATATTCACATGCCATTTAAGACGCTGCCTTACATTTAATTACCTACAGCCAATAAATGAGCATTGCTCAAGGGTATAAGCCACGGATACCTTGGATACCTCCCTGAAAGTCTATTACTGGAGGGAAATTAAGCATGGAATGGATGCCTGGTTGAGGCAGCACGGATTCAGTTGCGTACTGTCCATTAGGGCTATCGCATCTTGTCTGTTGTACAGCGAACGTGCCAAGGTTATTATAGTTTGACTTTTTCAAATTTGCGATATTATCTGGAAATTCTGTTTTGCTTTTGTTAGTAGAATAAGTTGACATGTAGTTGTAAAGTTACTTATAGTCAGTAGAATGCTGAAATAAAGCGTTACCCGTCTTTGTTTTAGTAAACGATAATAACACTTGAGTGTGTATTTGAGTGAACGTGTTGCAAATGTGTCTTGTACAGAGACAGGAAGTGAGTAAATGAATTCGGTAGATTTATAATAAGGTTACGCTCGCTCCGCCAAGCTGCCATAACGTCTCCTCCGCAATCCTCACTAATTTATTACTGCCTTTGTCACCCAGCGGATCAGGCCATGAAGTTTTATTACGCACAGCACAGATACGTTTTCCTTTAAGTCAGGACTCTTTTTAATTGCCTACACTTTGAGAAAATGAAAATGAAATCTAACACCCCCCCACCCCTAAAAAAGGGCCTGTCTGAGACTTTCGATCTTTCTGCAGCATACATAATGAATCCCATAAATACCCCCTTAGCCCACATAAAAAGCTAATATAATTATGGGGTCGGTTTTATGGCTAATAGCTCATAGTTCGGCCACCCAGCTACATGTGTTTAATTAGAAGACAGATCAGTTAAGCATCACTTACTAGTAGAAAAACAAATTATTTCTCTCTGTCTCTATATCTGCCTCTCTCTGCTCTTCCTGTAAGTAGTGTGGCTTCTGACAGTAGATTGATAACAACCAGTTGATCAGGCCGGACGATCAATCAGCGGCCACATTTCACAAAACACAGCGTAATTAACTTACCCACATTATGATGCATGAAACACTATACGAGCGCATGTTTCTGATTGATATTGCTCGGTGGTACAAAAGTGGGGTTTTAACAAGATTAGTATACTGGCCTGATATGGAGATTAAGACATTGGGCTAATTGCTTATTGCGAAGATTATTTTTGAGGCAAAATGGATGTCCGAGCTCTTTTGTTTAGCAGAAGCACCAAATCCAGATGGTTTACATTAATAAAGGCCTGTCGACATTATAGCAATTATGGCAGAAAGAGCTGTAAAACCAGAGGTCAGAGTCTTTTGCATAATGAATCAGATCTCAGGGTAAAACCAAGTTTTTGAACAATACTGAATAATGTAGTGTAGAAATTTTAACAGAAAGGAAATCTTCAGACATTAATGAGCAAATAAATTAATATGAATTTTAATAATATTTTATAATACTTATTATTATTTTGATTATTATTGAATATTATTAAATTAACAGATATAAAGATATTAACATATATATATATATAATAATATTCAATAATACTATTGTAGCTCATCTGTTTGATCGGACCACACAGGCCAGCCTTCACTCCCCTGGCATCAATGAGCCTTGGCCACCCATGACCCTGTCGCCGGTTCACCACTGTTCCTTCCTTGGACCACTTTTGATAGATACTGACCACTGCAGACCGGGAACACCCCAAAACTCCCTCAAATCCCATTCCATATTTCCTGCTTCTAACACATCAACTTTGAGGACAAAATGTTCACTTGCTGCCTAATATATCCCCACTAACAGGTGCCGTGATGAAGAGATAATCAGTTATTCACTTCATCTGTCAGTTGTCATAATGTTATGCCTGATCAGAGTATATATATATATATATATACATACTCGCACACTATTATTATGATATATAAATAATATATAATAATAAAATAATAACAATTTAACATTAAATATTTGTAAAATACAAATAAAATAAAAAAAAATTTGTTAGTTCATGATACCTGATGTTAACAAATTGTAAAGTGTTACCAACCTACTTATAGTTGTCTCTGCATGTAAATAAACTTGCCAGTTAGAACCACGATACGTTTTACATCATGCTGCCACAGGAGAACAGTTTTAAGTTATTCAAACCTTTGTTTTCACAGTGTACATTACCTGTAAAATCTATAAAAACTAACATGTGTTGTCACTTTCTCTTGCAGAAACACGATGGGCAGTTTACGGTAATTCAGCTGGTGGGGATGATGCGTGGTATCGCTTCAGGAATGAAGTATCTGTCTGACATGAGCTATGTCCACCGTGACCTGGCGGCACGCAACATCCTGGTGAACAGTAACCTGGTGTGCAAAGTGTCTGACTTTGGCCTGTCCAGAGTGCTAGAGGACGACCCTGAAGCTGCATACACCACACGGGTAAAGCACCTTTCCCCAGTCACGGTTATATTAGATCCTGGAGTGAGTCATCATCAATTTTACAAAAACAGGGAATGAAGGAAGAACTAGACCTGAGAAATATTGATTGAAATGTCTCTGGTTTGAATAGAGAAGAGAAGAGAAAAGAGATCTCTTGTGTTCTTTGAAAGTGTTTGATTGTGAACTAAGATGAGACACAGGGAGAAAGAGGCATGAGGTGTTTGAGAAGTGAGTCGGCTTTCTCAGGGGTCAGTTTCTCTGTCCACCCAGCATGTATTAATTACATCCGTTTCTGACAGGACAGCCGTCTGCAAACCCCCTACACTTATTCCTCTAGCGCACTCTGTCCTTCTCAGCTCGATAATTGGTGAGCACCCTGTGGATGCGTATGAAGGCCAAGGGCAAGAGAGGGACGTGAGGCTGTGTGTGTGTGTGTGTGTGTTTGTGTAGCCGTCGGTGTCCACTCGGGTGGACAAAGCATAGACTCAGCAGGAGAATCTGTTGTCACATGCACACAAGGGAGAGAGGTGCTTGTACAACCCTGAACGGACCCCTGCAGATTGCCTTTTGATGTTCATGTGTGCACGTCTGAGGCAAAATGTGTGTTTCACACAGGGAGGAACTCTTAAAATATAAGTGGCTCTGACATTCAATGCCCTGTGCCCCGTTGCTTCAAGTCCTGGAATCATGAACAGACAAAACCCTCCAGGCCACGCGAGGCAGCCGTTTATGTGCCGTGACTTTATATAATTAAAAAATGGTAAAGATCGCTTTTTGAAATTCTCTTTAAATGATTTTACCCCATGGGCCCTGCTGCCGTTCTTTGGCACTCTTGTCACGTATGTCTATATAGAGTACAGCCAGTTTGTCTTTTGTTTGACTTTGACTGTAGAGATGAACTACAAACTACTGCAGCTATTTAAAAAGGCATTTAGGGAAATACAAACCCTGCCATAGTACTGGAAAAGGAAAGACAAATGTTGTATCTATTCTGCTGTTTGTTTAAGGGGTGTTTCTTTAACTATCAGAGAATTAAATCTCTTTCTCTATTTCTCTATAATCTCTATTTTAATACAGCAGCCATTATTCCAGTCTTCAGTGTCACATGATCGTTCAGAAATCATTCTAATATGATGATTTGGTGCTCAAGAAACATTTCTGGTTATTATCAATGTTGAAAATGTTTATGCTGCTTAATAATTTTGTGGAAAATGACACTTTTTTCCCAGAATCCTTTAATAGAAAGTTCAAAAGAACCGCATTTATTTGGAAAAACATTTTTTTGTAACATTAAAAATTAATTTTCTGTCACTTTTGAATAGTTTAATGTGTCCTTGCTAAATAAAAGTATTAATTAATTTGAAAAAGAACCCAAACTTTTTGACTGGTAGCGTATTTTGCATAATTTGACAAGCTTCATTGGAAATTATGCACAATATAAACCTTTTTTCCTGTTTTCTTTATATATCTTGTCATATTTAATCTCAAGCTCTTTACTGACACTGTTATCTCTTTGGTAACCAAGTATACAAATGTTTGAGAAAACTTGTTTGGTGTGGTGGAAATTATGCCACAAATGTGGGACAATTGTAAGTTTTAAAAAAGACAAATAGTTTTTAACCAATAAATGATATATCTATATCTAAAAAGTAAAAAATACAAATAATGAAGGCATTGAAGGTAAAAAAAATCCAAAACAGTGTTTGTGTACTGTACATATGCTGTAGCAAAATTAAAATCAACCCCTGGGACATGAAAGTACCTGAATTTAAAGAAACACCATCTTTTTATTTTCTTTTTAGGGTGGAAAAATTCCCATTCGATGGACGGCCCCTGAGGCTATAGCATACAGGAAATTCACCTCAGCAAGTGACGTTTGGAGTTACGGCATCGTCATGTGGGAGGTGATCTCATATGGAGAGCGGCCTTATTGGGAGATGTCTAATCAAGACGTAAGTGTCCTTGAGAAACTGGAAACAGTCATGTTCTCGCGTGTATTGTTTAAATTGAAATCTGCTCCACTAATACCTAATATCTCCACTAATATCATTTCTATTGAAACCTCTCGGGGGGTGGGGGGGTGGGGGCACAGTCTCCGAGCAGTGTGTCCTTGCAAGTAAAATCTTCCTGCGGTGATGTCTGTATAGAAACCGCTCGAATGACAATGGTTTTTAGGAGCCTCATAAACGAGAGCTGTCCAGCTGCTCCTGCCTTTAATACAAGCCAGTTAAACACACTTCACCCCTCGCTACTGTATTATGCTAACAGTTTCTGACTTCTCCCTTTATTGCCATCAGAGGAAATGTCAGAGAAATCTTGAAGACCTTCAGGGCACCACTGATAATGATTTAGATCGTCTCGGTTACGTATGTAACCCTCGTTCCCTGAAGGAGGGAACGGAGACGCCACGTCGGAGTACCGACGAATAGGAATCTCGCTAGCGAGAGCCAATCTACTTCGAGTGTAACTAAACGAGCCAATGCACATTGGCATGCAATGATTGCACCAGCTGCTCATGCCACTCCGTGTGGGTATAAATGAGGCACAGGTGCTTGCATCAAATTAGTTTTTTGCTGAGGAGCCGAGTAGGTGAACTGGCACCCCAGCAGGGTACAGAGGACATGGCGACGGGACGTGGCGTCTCCGTTCCCTCCTTCAGGGAACGAGGGTTACATACGTAACCGAGACGTTCCCATTCAGTCGGTCACTCTCGACGCCACGTCGGAGTACCGACGAATAGGAATCCCTACCAAAGCGCCATGGCCTCTGCCCCCATCCAGTGCCCTGTGTGAGCCTCCTAAGCTCTCTTACCTGATGAGATGGGGCTCACACAGAGAAGTCCATCACTGCTGTTCTGCATGACCCGCTCAGTGACTTATTGGATAACACTGGGAAGCGTGCCCTAGTGGAAGGGAACGCTGCGGAACCCACATCATACACCGAAGGAGTTATGTGGAGTACAAAGCTGAGCCATAGCCCGCAACTGAGAGGGGGCTCCAGCCCCACCAAGGGGAGGGCTCTCCCAAGGGAAAGACACGGGCTTCCCGTAGGAGCGACCGTGGAAAAATATATGGGATCCCCGCAGGGTCACTCATATATCCCCAGCCCAGTACCGGTTCTCAAGGATTCAGCGGCAAGGGGCCTGATGCCAGACGTTCCGCCACGTCCAGCACCAAGGGAGATGGAGGACTCGACAGAGTTTGCTTCTGGAGAATAAAGCGCCGGGGCGCAGCAAGCCGACAAGAGCCAGGGCCTCTCAGTGCTTCTACCCGTTTGAGGCGAGAACACAGGAGGACACTGGCTCTACACGTAGACTATAGAATCTAGCGAACGTGTTGGGTGTCGCCCAGCCCGCAGCTCTACAGATGTCTGACAGCGAGGCGCCACGTGCCAGCGCCCAGGAGGATGCAACACTACTAGTAGAGTGTGCTCGCATCCTGAGCGGACAGGGCACACCTTGTGCTTGGTAAGCCAAGGTGATGGCATCCACTATCCAGTGGGCCATCCTCTGCTTGGAGACAGCCTTTCCCTTCTGCTGGTCTCTCCGTGACAGACAAAGAGCTGATCTGAGGTCCTGAAGCTTTGAGTTCTATCCACGTAGATCCGCAGAGCGCGGACGGGACAGAGCAAAGCTAGGGCTGGGTCTGCCTCCTCCAGGGGCAGCGCTTGCAGGTTCACCACCTGGTCCCTGAAGGGAGTGGTAGGAACCTTGGGCACATAGCCAGGCCGGGGTCTCAATACCACGTGGGTGTCACCCGGCCCGAACTCTAGGCACGATTCGTCGACCGAAAATGCCTGCAGGTCCCCTACCCTCTTGATGGAGGCCAGTGCGGCCAACAGCAAAGTCTTCATAGACAGAATCTTAAGCTCTGCTGACCGCAAGGGCTCAAATGGGGCATTCTGAAGTGCTCGGAGCACCAGAGCAAGATCCCAAGAGGGTATGGAGGGGGGTCGAGGAGGATTTAACCGTCTCGCCCCCCTGAGGAACCTGACGACCAGGTCGTGCTTCCCAACTGTCTTACCTTCTACGTGGTCGTGATAGGCAGATATTGCAGCAACATAGACCTTGAGGGTGGAGGGCGACAGCCTACGCTCCAACCCTCGTTGCAGGAAGGAAAGCACAGACGCGATCGAACATCTTCGGGGGTCTTCTCGGCGAGAAGAACACCACTCGACGAACAGGTTCCACTTCAAAGCATAAGCCTGTCTTGTAGACGGTGCTCGTGCCGAAGTGATGGTGTTAACTACCTCTTGGGGTAAGTCACCTAGAACCTCCGCGTCCCGTCCAGGGGCCAGACATGAAGCTTCCACAGATCTGGACGCGGGTGCCACAGGGTGCCCCGTCTCTGAGTCAGAAGGTCCTTCCTCAGAGGAATCGGCCAAGGAGGGGCTGTCGCCAGGAGCATAAGTTCTGGGAACCAGGACCGGTTGGGCCAGTAAGGCGCCACCAACAGGACCTGCTCCTCGTCCTCCCTGACCTTGCACAGTGTCTGTGCAAGTAGGCTCACTGGGGGAAACGCATATTTGCGCAGCCCCTGGGGCCAGCTGTGCGCAAGTGCATCCGTGCCGAGTGTACCCTCGGTCAGCGAATAGAACCACTGGCAGTGGGACGTTTCTGGGGAGGCAAACAGGTCGACCTGTGCCGCCCCGAACTGTCTCCAAATCAGCTGAACCACCTGGGGGTGGAGTCGCCATTCCCCTGGGAGCGCAGCTCGTGAAAGCTCGTCGGCCACACGGTTGTTCACACCAGGGACATGAATGGCCCGAAGCGACCTCAGACACTTCTGACTCCAGAGGAGGAGATGGCGGGCGAGTTGCGACATGCGACGGGAGCGTAGACCACCTTGTCGGTTGATATACGCAACGGTCGCGGTGTTGTCCGTGCGGACCAGTACATCTTTGCCCCGTAGCAGCCTTTTGAGGCGGCTCAGAGCGAGATGCACTGCTAGCAACTCGAGGCAGTTGATGTGCGGGCCCGTCCAAACCCCTGACACTGCATGCCCGTTGTACGTGGCTCCCCAGCCCATGGCAGAGGCATCCGTGAAGACCACAGCATGCCTGGACACCTGTTCCAGAGGCACTCCGGCCCGAAGGAACGAGGGGTCTGACCATGGGCTGAAGGATTGGCGGCAGGCCGGTGTGATGCTCACCCGGTGAGTGCCGCGTTGCCACGCCCATCTCGGGACTCGGCCGTGTAGCCAATGCTGAGGCGGTCTCATATGAAGCAAGCCTAGCGGTGTTACTGCCGCTGCGGCTGCCATATGCCCCAGGAGCCTCTGAAATTGTTTCAGTGGAACCGCCATCCTGCCTTGAAACGTGTTCAGGCAGTTCAGCATCGACTGGACGCGCTCCTCTGTGAGGCGCGCTGTCCGTCCGACCGAATCTAACTCCATACCGAGAAAAGAGATCCTCTGCACGGGGGCGAGTTTGCTCTTCTCCCAGTTGACCCGAAGACCCAACTGGCTGAGGTGTCTGAGCACCCGGTCCCTGTGTTCGCACAACTGATCCCTGGACTGTGCTAGAATGAGCCAGTCGTCGAGATAGTTGAGGATGCGAACGCCCTGTTCTCTCATGGGCACAAGGGCCCCCTCCGTGACTTTCGTGAAGACACGGGGGGACAGGGACAGCCCGAAGGGCAGGACTTTGTACTGATATGCTCGACCCTCGAACGCAAAGCGCAGAAACGGCCTGTGTCGAGGAAGAATCGAAACATGAAAGTACGCGTCCTTCAGGTCGATCGCTGCAAACCAATCTTGGGGACGGATGCATTCGAAGATGCGTTTCTGCGTGAGCATCTTGAACGGTAGCTTGTGAAGGCTCCGATTCAAGACTCGCAGGTCCAAGATTGGCCGTAACCCACCGGTCTTCTTGGGTACAATGAAGTACGGGCTGTAGAAGCCTGTCTTCATATCGGCTGGAGGGACCGGCTCTATCGCGTCCTTCGCCAGTAGGACTGCGATCTCCGCACGCAGGACATGGGCGTCTGCGGCGTTCACCGAAGTGAAGCGGACGCCCTTGAACCTGGGGGGGGCGCCGGGCGAACTGAATCGCATAGCCGAGCCTGATGGTCCGAATGAGCCAGCGAGACGGACTGGGGAGCGCTAACCAGGCTCGCCGAGACCGTGCAAGCGGGACCAAAGGGACCACCGGCGTACCCACCGTGGGGCAGCGAGGTGGAATGCAGGTACCGGGCTGGGGCGGCTGTCTCGTGGAGGCGGCCCGCAGCGGGGTGTGAGTGTGCATTGCAACACTTACCTGATTCCACGAGTGGGCAGAGGGTACGTGAGAAGGCTTGGTTGCGTCCTCGAACCGTCCACTGCTGCCCGCTGGCGAAGGAGGAGGATGAGTGTGGTCCGGCGTTGGACCGTCCACAGCTCTCCGAACCCCCTTGGGACCCAGAGATAGAGGAACTGCTCTTTTTTTTTTTTTTTTTTTTTGAGAATTGGGGTACCACTGGTTGTGACACCAGCGGCAGAACAGATTTTTGACTCAAAAGATTCTCTGCCCGGCCCTCCTCCGGGGAAGAGCAGCCCCGCCCATCTCCAGGTCACCCGTCTCAGAGGTGATGTTTCACCGACTGCTTAAACAGCAGCAGAGACGGGTGGCGTCGCCTTCCTGCGTCGGACACAGTAGAGCAGGCTGTGCCGAAGTTTTTTTTTTTTTTTTTTGCAGGGGACGACGCCTTTGGCGACGAGCAGACTGAGGGGCAACCCACGAGGCACTCTTGTGGTGCGTCGGGGGAAGCTCTTGATTGCCTCAGCCTGCTACCGACTGCAAAGAACTGCTGGGCCCAGTTCTCAACAGTGTCACCGAAAAGGCTACCTTGTGGGATGGGAGCATCGAGAAAGCGCACTTTGACGACCACTCACACCTCAGCAAGGCAAGCCAGGGGGCGTTTCTGGACCACCGAGGTGGACATCGTCTGGCCGAGGGCCTGCGCCGTGACTTTGATCACGGTTAGTCAACATGCGCAGCTCAACCCCGACTCAGAACTACCCTCGTGCATTAAAGTGCAGGGCGGAGGTGGTCTGCGCACAGCCACCCCACCGTTGAGGGTAGTGAGAGAGGAAAACTTATGCAGTTTTGGCCCCCCTGGCGTTCCATACTGCCAAGTTTTCCATGCACATCCAGGAAAGATCCCGGGAAAGCATGGCTATTAACTCTGAATCTGATTCAGCAAAGCACACACCATTACAGTGGGCTCAGCATCATCCTCATTTCCAGAGCACAACAGCCCTCTCTCCGATGCAGCGATTGACATCTGATCCTCAGCTGGAGCCCCAAATGAAATGCTAGGTTCCTCCATAAGAAGGACCAGCAGTTCCATCCAGAAGCTGCACAGCTTGCAGTGCGCTAGAGGGGGAGGGGCCCTAGGGGGTTGGTTCCCCGAAGGAGAAGCCCTCCACTCCTCAGGTCACCCCAGCGATTTCACTGAAGTAGACCTCTCCTGTTGGCCACCAGGGAGGGCGCTACAACGGGAAATAGGCAAGGGGACAGCGCACCTAGAGTGGCGAGTGAGCGCTGGGTTGCCGTGACAACCCGCGCTGCAGCCCGGCACTCGACGGCACACGACACGTAGAGAAGCGTGAGGTCCCACCGGGTTTCCCCGGCGGGCAGCTCTCGCTGATCTCCGCGGTCTCCCAGAGTGTCGAGCAGACCCGCGGCTGTGCTTTTACACACGAGCGGCGGCTGGCCAACAACAAAGGGGACTCAAGCTTCCCGGAGAAAGAAGAGTCGCGACCGGCGTGCCGACGTGGTCATGTTCTCATTAGAAAACGTGAACCACCCACGAACAGTCTCAGCATGCATACGCCCAGACATGTGAAACAGTGCTCGTGGCCGTCAGTGAGGACAGGAAACAACCGCAACCAGAAACACACAGGTAGAATGTCATCTTTAAAAAGACGCAAGCTCTATCTGTGTAGCTCTTCTAGGGAAACTGCACTCCGCGGTGCTGAAGCACACAGGGGAATAGTCGCGGCGACACAGACAGGGAAAAAGTGCAGCCTGTCATGCGCGCTCTCTCTCTCATAGAAGGCGATCTCTTACCAGCCATGAAAACGGCTTTTCAGCGCTCTTTACAGCGCACCGAACCAGCTGTGAGAACAGCCTTTTGTTTTTGCTCAATAAAACAAAATAGAAAAAGAGAGAAAATCGACCCCGCTGCAGTGCCGTCACTCCAACACCAAACGAGGAGAGATCCATCCGAAGAGCTTGACTCGTTAAAATGTTAACACATGCTTTGTAGAGAGTGATTTCAGGACAAACCATCCACCACTCGGCTCCGAAGCAAAAAGCTAATTTGATGCAAGCACCTGTGCCTCATTTATACCCACACGGAGTGGCATGAGCAGCTGGTGCAATCATTGCATGCCAATGTGCATTGGCTCGTTTAGTTACACTCGAAGTAGATTGGCTCTCGCTAGCGAGATTCCTATTCGTCGGTACTCCGACGTGGCGTCGAGAGTGACCGACTGAATGGGAACTTCTGTTCTTATTCTGAAACAAAGAAGAATGTTTCATGTCTAAAAGAAAATAGTTCATTTGATTTAAGAACATGAAGTGGCAGAGAACAGAAGCTGTTTTAACCATAGCAATGAGTTATAGTCATATAGAAGATGTCTCGTACCATTGAATTGTAGTCGGGTCTGCTGATACATGCCTCAGTTATAGGTCCCAATGTTTTACGCCATGCAATAGACAATAGTTCATTCAGTTAAAGTAATATAGAAATGTAAATGTAATGTTCTTTACATTAATACACCATGTATACTACTAAACTTAATTTTCCACTAAAGTACAATTATAGCATACCAGGTGCTGTGTCATCAAAAGAAGAAAAGATAAAGAATAAAGTCCCTTTAAGACAAGTCATTTCACTCGGCAGTAGGGTGACCAGACGTCCCCGTTTTCCGGGGACAGTCCCGGTTTTTGGTGTTCTGACCCCGGAAATGTCCCTGTTTTACAGCTCGTTCAAAACAACCCGCAGATATATTGCAAAAAAGCGACCAACCAACATACAGCAGCCTTGCTGGTTATAGGAGCAATCGTGTAGTTAATATTTTCACCAGCAGATGGCGCTGTGAGATACGTTGACTGTACTTGGTCGCGCGCGCGCCGCTGCTACTTCATGAAGAACGTAACCGAGAGCAGAGCGCCATTATCGTCAAATATCAAAAGAATCACTTTCAAGGTAGTACTAACTATTCATATTAAATTAAAGTAATACTGTTTGTGTGTTCTTTATAACAGAGCCTCAACAGGGTGCGGGATTGTTTTGTACCCAAAAGTTCTGCAGTCACAAATCAGTGATTACCACACATCTTAACTATAAAAAAACCTAAACAATTAACGTTACACTTGCAACAAATACATGTGCAAAATACACATACTTTCTGCTTAAAATAAGCCTAAAATGCAAAATAACAAGACTAATTAAGGATAGTAAGAGTTATTTTCAAGCACAAACGTAACAATACATTTGAAGTAAAAAAAAATATATAAAATAAAAAAAGTAATTTATATAGTATAAACTTGTAAAAATTTAAATATTAAATACAATTATAAAATGTTAAAATATATAGTTTTATTTATCATATTTATGTTTTATTTTTGTAATGTGTTTTTGTTAAGTCATGTTATAATATTGTTTTGAACTGCTTGTTATTTACAATGGTTACTATTAACTGTTTTCATTGTTTTTTTTGTTGTTGTTTGTTTTGTTTTGCGGGTGCGTTGAATTGTATTAAATCCAGACCAAAAATCCTAATAATCAAACTAAATCATAATAATTATTAATGTTAATAATAATATAGGGAGCCCACAAAAACAACAACAAAAAAAACATTCAAAAATGTATTGTCCCTGTTTTTTAATTAAAAGATAATAACAAATGAGATTTTGGTGATATTTTGACCACTCAAATAGGAAATGTCCCCGGTTTCCATTTCAGAAATCTGGTCACCTTACTCGGCGGCCATCTTTGAAACACCTCTCGGGCATGCAAATGCAGCTCCTATCTCTTTGAACAGGGAAACATCAAATTCTCCAAAACTGTTCGTCAAGCTTACGATTACATTTCATATTTTAATTCACCAATGAAATCTAACAACAAATGTCTCATAAGTTTTGTTTCTAAACACTTGAATCATGATAAAAAAAACAGCATTTTTCAGCATGGACAAAGCTAATGCGCATGCACAATCCTAAACGCGCGGACATTCAGAACACTCAGAACACTGCCTGTTTCTATAGCAACTGGAGCAGTGACGCAATTACTTTACTAATCAACGATTGGCTCTTTCATTTTAGAAGGCGGGACTTCATAAGTAATTGGGAGTGCACCGTCTTCTTATATATAAAGTCTTTGGTAGAAATATGTCCTTATGGTTACACACTGGTAATTTTATGAAAAACGGAAAACATACTGGTAATTTTCTGCAAGGACATTATCTGTTAAGTTTACAGACATTTCCTTTAACTCTAAGGGCCAGATTTATTAAACAGGGCAAATTAGTCAGAGCACAATTCCAAAAACGTGCAGATGGGAGTGGAAAGTTCTGCGTATAATCTACTGACGGCACGCAAATTAACACAGACATAATTTCCATAATGACCGATACAATCTACCAAGAGCAGCGCAAATTAGCGTCTGGTTTAAAACATGCATTTTTGGATGGTAAATAATGGCGCAAATACCAGTAAATTGACTAGTGCAAATTGTAGTAAATCACCTTGCATGATTAATTTAAATACTCTACTCCCATAAATTTTGCGTCTAAAAGGGAAACTCCTACAAATGCATATGCAATAAGGTCAGCAGCAAAAGTTTTTTGCGCTAGTTTTTCACTGCGCCAAAAGATTAGATAAAAGTTAGTAAACTTAACACTTAACACAGTACAATGGGTCCTATTTTTATTGACTGTTCTTAGAGTGCAGTGTTACGTTTTGTTCTTTGTGCATTGTATTATATTTTGATGCATGTGCTTCTGTTTCAGGTGATTAAAGCTATAGATGAGGGTTACAGGCTGCCCGCTCCGATGGACTGCCCCGTGGTCCTCCACCAGCTGATGTTGGACTGCTGGGAGAAGACTAGAAGCGAACGGCCCAAATTTGGGCAGATCGTCAACACTCTTGACAAACTCATCCGTAACCCCAACAGTCTGAAAGAGCTCGCCAACAGCTCAGTCTGGTGAGGAACTGATTACTTTTCACACTGTACTTAACCATGCATTAAGGCCACTTTTTGACCCCGGGTTAAGTGATGGTTACAGTGCAATAAATCATCTTGTTTTCCTGTAAAAATATCTGAACATCCTTTAAACAAGATAAATTGAACATAAGATAAGATAATATAAACTAAACTTAAAAAAAAAAATGTTGAAAGGAATTAATACTTTTATGCAATGATGCATTAAATTGATAAAAGGAGACAGTAAAGACATTTATAATGTTAGAAAAGATTTCTATTTCAAATAATTGCTGTCATCATAGATGTCTGAAAAAAAAATATATTGTGTTATTAAGCAGCACAACTGGTTTCAACATTAATAGTAATAAAAAAAAATGTTTCTTCAGCACCAAATCAACATATTATAATGATTTCTGAAGTAAATTAAGCTTTGGTATCACTGGAATAAATTACATTTTAAATAAAATATATTAAAATATAAAACATTTATTTTATGTTAACAATATTTAATCATATTACTGTATTTTTGATCAAATAATTGCAGCCTTGGTGAGCATAAAAGACTTCTATTAAAAAATATTACAAATTCTTACCAACCCCACGCTTTTGAATGGTAGTGTACATTTGCAAGGGAAGTGCGTAAAATATTAAAGCTTATTTTCAGAGCATATATCTTTATTTATCTATATTTATTTTTCTTAATGAAAATATTTCAATTAATTTAGCATTAGTGTCTGAAGTAGGTTAAAAGAGACACTCAAAGAGGTCACATGTTCCTCACTAAATATGCAAATTAGAAAACTACCCCAAGAGTTTCCTAATGTAAAATGTGTACAAAAACTAGTATGATCAGTATAAGACATGGATCCAGATAACCCAAGATTATGTTAACTCAGGGTTACAAAAGACTGTTGTTGAACCATTTATTAACAATGTTTAACAATGATAAAGTGGTGGAAATATGAAACACAAAGAACAACACCAGTTTAAACCAAAGGATTGTCTCTTTTAAAGTGACATACAGATAAAACATTTAAAAGCCACAAAAACAAATCCCTAACGGCTCAAATAAATCCAGAGAAAATCCAATCCAGCTTTTCTTTGTCTGCCCCATGAACTCTCAAATCTTTCGTTTAATGTGAGACAACAAGCTGATAAACTCCATATTGTCTAATATAACCAAACCTAGTGCCACTGATCCTTTTCCAGCAGACATCCATCTCGCAGCTTTGTAAAAAGTCGTTGGTGTATAGATAGCCTGAACCCCTATTGTAAAACCTGACATGAGACAGAGCGCAGACTCTCCCCTCCACCTGCGGTTTATCAGGAGCGCTGGAGACAGAGAGGCAGAGTTCACATTACAGCCGTAAAGCTAGTGAGTCAGAGCCCTTCTAGAGATATACGCTTCCTCAAGCCCATCACAGTCTCTCTGATTACAGCCCAACCTGCCAGTCATTTTATCCCTCTGTGTCCAAAGAGGACAAAGAAGAACGAGGGCGTTAAATACATCCCATGTCTGAGATTGAATTGACCCCCGGTTTTCACTCAAACGCTGCTGTCACTCAACAGTGTGAGCCTAACCCGTCTGTCATGAAGAACTAAAAGGGAACACAATGGGTTTTAACCTCAACTGCAACTTTTATCCTCTTCTCATGAAATTACTTAAAGGGATAGTTCACCCAAAACATTTTGTCATTACTTACTCACCCTCATGTTGTTCCAAACCTGAGTTTCTTTCTTCTGTTGAACACAAAAGAAGATATTTTGAGGAATGTTTGTAACCAGGCAGTTGACGGTAGACATTGACTTCCATAATATGGGAAAAAAATACTATGGAAGTCAATGGGTGATGTCAACTGTCTGGTTACCAACATTCTTTAAAATATCTTCTTTTGTGTTCAACAGAAGAAAGAAACTCATACAGGTTTGGAACAACATAAGGGTGAGTAAATGGACAACATTTTTGGGTGAACTATCCCTTTAAGATATCATCTCTCACAAGGAAGTGCAAGGAAGTTCTTGGATCAACTTGCTTTGCTGGTCCTGAAAAATTGCTATCATTAAACTCAGAGACAAATGACAGTTTGATTAGATGTTTGTTAACTGTAAGCCTAAAGTTGAAGCCTTAACACTATAACCTACAATTCCAAAGATGATTTATTATGCAAGAGCAGTTTCCCAGCTCTGTACTCACTTATTTAGCATTGAACCAGACCACAATTGATACAAATCCAATTTCCTTTCCAGGGAAGACCCCACCACCCCAGAGTTCAGCGTGAGTACGGTGGATGAATGGCTAGATGCCGTCAATATGGGCCAGTACAAGGACAACTTCGCCAGCGCAGGCTATGTTTCTCTAGATTCCATACTGTACATCAGCTTGTGGTAAGTTTTTGTATAAAGGCTCACATCTTGGCAAGTGTGCAAACCAGAATTTTTTTTTTAATTATTTTTATTATTATTATTATTAATTTATTTAAATGTTTGGGGTGAATATGTTTTTTTTTTTCCTTGAAAGAAATTAATTATTCTTTTATTTTCTTTTTATATTTATTTATATATTTATTTATTTATTTCAAATAATTGCTTTTCTTTTTAACTTTCTATTCATCAAAGAATTCTGGAAAAAAATTATTAAGGTTTCAAAAATATTAGCTGTTTTCAACGTTTATAATGTTACTTGAGCATCAAATCAGCATATTAGAATGATGAAAATGCAGCTTTTTCAATTCAGATGCAATAAATGTCATGCAAAAAAGTGAATTGGTTTGTATTTTTATAATAATAGCTCTGGCCACAAAGAAATCTCTTTCAGTTATAAAATTGTGCTCCACATTGCAGTATATTAAGCATCACATAGGTTATGATCACATATTGGTTTGCCCCCCTTTCTGTAAGGGCAAACCAATTACTCGGAAACTTGATATGAGAGATCAGAGAAAAATAAAGTTTCTAGAAGGGTTTTTTCACAGTGATACCATAGAAGAACCCTTGTTGGTTTTACCAACCATACCATTTCCCCTTATGTTAAGAACATTGTAATAATCTAAAGAACCATTTTCCACTATAAAGAATGTTTTGCGCAAGATTCCATGGATGTTAAAGGCTCTTTATGGAACCATCAATACCAATAAAGAACCTGTACTTTTAAGAATGTACTCTTAAATATGTTGTTCTTTAATTGATTCTTCTACAACCAAACAACAAATAAACTGTATTCAGTAAGTATTACATGATTTCTTAAATACTTTTTTTTGTCCCTCCTTTCTCAGTGAGTTAAGCAAGATGGGTGTGACTCTGGTGGGGCACCAAAAGAAGATTCTCTCCGCCGTCCAGAGTTTGCACGCACAGGGGACTCACGTGCAGGTATAACAAGCCTTCTCCACCGCCTGAGAGCATATAGACTGAGAGAGTTAACAACTGCTCCCACTACAGTCCCTATCAGCAGCTTCACCGTACAGTTCCCACCCTGGATGTTTCCGCATACGACCCTTTTGTCAGCGCTCTGGCTTCCGTCCATGCACGTCTGAGCTTCCTACGAGCAGAGGGACACACAGAGACTGATCTACAATCGCTTGACAAGGCCACGGCAAATCAGATATGAAGTATGGTTATTAAACAAAAAAGAAACAAAAAAAGGAACAATAATACATTAGGGAGAATTCACAGCTTGTGTTTTACAGTTTCAACATTTGCATTTCATATGTGATGGTTTTGCATATCAATGGTCGGACTATTCATGAAAATGAGGGTTGTCGTTTCTTTTTATCACATCCGTGCTTGGGATATCAGTTCGGTTTATCTACATCCACTATAAGCCACAGTACCATAACAGAAGATGTTTATAGTATATTTATTTTGTCATAATTGAGGCAATGGTTGAGCACCGATGGATTCAGGTCACAGAATCTAATATTCAGGCGGAAGACGACAGAAGTTTGCGTTCCACCAGCAAAGATGGCTTCCACAATGACGGAGAAGTCTGAGGCCAACGCAGGATGGCAAGATAAGAGCATTATATTCTATTTAGCTGAGAAATAACTGCTCTTCACTCACCGTGTTTTGTATGCGACACGCATTTAAATAAACCGTTTAATTTACATCATTATAGCGTGTGCACCACGTGCACCACGTTCGCATCGTCTTTACGTTTACACTCGTAGTGCGTGACGACATATACTATTGTACTATAGTGTATAAAATGTACAGTGTTGATTTAAAAAAAGAAAAAACAAGAGAAAAACTAGAATGTTTGTAATGATGTGCTTTTATTTAGTATGAAGAGGAGGAAGCGGCCGTGTGGTGGCGTTATCACCGCTGCGATAATAACTCATCTCTGGAATGTAGCATGGATCCTAAGCTTCATCTTTGATTGACAGGTGACAGTGACTGCAGTTTTTTCACTCAAGTGGTGCCCTTAGCTGCTTGACTTTAGATGCCTTATTAACTGTGCAGTTCTCTCTCTTTTTCTCGTCCTCCCCTTAGAAATGATATCATGAAGTATAATGTATATAGTATTTATCATTGCGTCACTGAGAAGCTGGAGCTCGATATTAAAGGCAGGCTCAACATGTTTACCGTTGTTTTAGTCTGCTGTTTGTGGAAACGCATTCGATTTCATGTACGGAGAGGTTTTAATAAATCTATTGGGCTGAACTAAATTCCTCATGCTAACTTTACTGAGACTGATTTGCTGCACTGTATATTTTTGTAATAGTGAGGTTGTTCTGTAAAGTCAAAGTCTACCTGTTTTATTTAAATATATATGAGACATAAATACAGGATGGTACTGAGAGATAATCATATTTCAGATCATGATTCCTTGACGTAATTTCAAATTTTGATTTCTTTTGTCATGATTTGTTTCGATGCTTCAGCACAACACTGTAACTAAACGCAAGAGCTACTCGGAATCTGTCGGGTTTCTGGAAAATTTTGCTGAAAGGATTTCAATATGCTAAAAAATGGAATTTAAAATGGAATTATGAGAAAAATAATTCCGAGTGGCTTTTACTAAGCACACACAACCACAGTTCCTTCAATTTTTTAAGTAACATCCATCATCATCTGTCTTTAGGTTATGTACAGTATAACTGGATAATTTGCATAAATGCTGAAAGTCTTGATATTTATACCATGTTCGAAATGTTGACATATTTAGTTTCCCTAATAAAAACGGCAAAACATTAAAAATGATTTGCATAAAAAATGTAAATCATACCGATACTGTAAATGGGTCACTTTAATTTGGCATATTTTAACAAGAGAAAAACACGTGATTATGCATTTAGGTGAATAATTTTTTTCTATCCTGAGATTAGTTAATGAACCTACTCTTAATCTGAGATTTCAATATGTAAAATAATTGCAGAAGGCCAAAAACTCATTTTTGAATCTAAAATTAAATCTATTCAACTCTGTCTAGGGAGGCAATATGCTGAAGTGGCGAAATTGGCTGCACAAAATCCCATTGAAACAATAAAAACATGATGTTGACGATGATGCTGATGATAACGGCAATATTAATAACTATTAATAAAACATAAGCTCCAATTTGTACTACTGCAACATAAACTTTCCCGTTTTGCAAATTGCCAATAGGCTATATACTGTATCTGCTTACCAATGAATCAAAGCAGGTGGTTTTGTGACTAAACAGTGTTAGAAGGATGTGGAATGTTGTTAATATGATAGAAGATGATAGATGAACATTGCTTTTAAAATTGTTGTCTTTTGTTCTGCCCCGGCTCTGTGTTTGGGCTGATCCTTTGTGAATGATCTCTGTTCTTTTGTAAGCTATGTGCCCATCATCTCTTCACACACTGCAGGTTTCTATGAGCTCGCAAAAAAGGGTGTACGCATTGAGGTTCTTCATGTCGCTGTAATAAATGCTAATATTTTTAATTTCTCACCTGAAGCTTTGGCATCTCTTTTCCTTCTTCACTAAATGCACATATGGGTCTTTGTCATACACACAGACGCCATGGGACACAATTGTTTTGGGACATGGTTTTAAACCTAAACTTCGGTTTAGACTAGGGGTGTAAAAGTACACTGATGCATCCGTCTGACAATGACAATGCAAACTATGCAATTCACAATGATGTATATTGTATTGCACATCCAAAATTCTGTAATATGCTCTATTTTAAATTATTTTAAATAATCAGAAAAAAAACATAATATACATCTGAGTGTAAACTGACCATGTAGTTTGACTTATTGAAATGTTGTAAAGGCTTTATGAATCACAACAAAATATTATAATTAGATATACACTATATTGCCAAAAGTATTGGGACACCCCTCCAAATCATTGAATTCAGATGTTCCAATCACTTATATGGCCACAGGTGTAAAAAATCAAGCACCTAGGCATGCAGACTGCTTCTACAAACATTTGTGAAAGAATGGGTCGCTCTCAGGAGCTCAGTGAATTCAAGCGTGGTACCGTGATAGGTTGCCACCTGTGCAATAAGTCCATTTGTAAAATTTCCTCACTACTAAATATTCCACGGTCAACTGTTAGTGGTATTATAACAAAGTGGAAGCAATTGGAAACAACAGCAACTCAGCCACAAAATGGTAGGCCACGTAAAATCACAGAGTGGGGTCAGCGCATGATGAGGCACACAGTGCGCAGAAGTCGCCAACTTTTGGTGGAGGGGGGATTATGGTGTGGGGTTGTTTTTCAGGGGTTGGGCTTGGCCTCTTAGTTCTAGTGAAAGAAACTCTTAATGCATCCGCATACCAAGACATTTTGGACAAGTTCATGCTCCCAACTTTGTGGGAACAGTTTGGGGATGGCCCCTTCCTGTTCCAACATGACAACAGTGCACAAAGCAAGGTCCATAAAGACATGGATGAGCGAGTTTGGTGTGGAGGAACTTGACTGGCCTGCACAGAGTCCTGACCTCTACCCAATAGAACAGCTTTGAAATGAATTAGAGCGGAGACTGCGAGCCAGGCCTTCTCGTCCAACATCAGTGCCTGACCTCACAAATGCGCTTCTAGAAGAATGGTCAAAAATTCCCATAAACACACTCCTAAACCTTGTGGAAAGCCTTGCCAGAAAAGTTGAAGCTGTTATAGCTGCAAAGGGTGAGCCAACTCCATATTAAACCCTACAGATTAAGAATGGGATGTCATTAAAGTTCATGTGCATGTAAAGCCAAACAGGATTATATGTAATATTATATGTAAATCGTGAATATACAGTTACAAATCAGAATATATAAATGAAACCAGGAGAAACATTGTGCCATGAACTGTGCCTTTTCAATCCACAAATCACCAATATTTACCATGGATTTAATGTAGCAACGCTAACTTTCGTATTGTGGCAGAAATTGTCACATTTTTTTTTTTTTACATTTACAGCAGAAGAGCACTTGATTTATTAGCCATTCCCACTCCCTAATTTATGGGAAAAAAAGTAGGAAGTCAGAAAGTCTCATGAAAAACAAAAACTTTTCTTCAAATTGTGACTGAATTACACAGAAAGCAAGTAAAGAGTGCTCCTTTTATAATCACTGAAGCTGTCGGTCAGTTCAGTATGATACTACAGAAGAACAATGGTACAGAGTAGAATATTGAAATTTTCCCTATAAAAATTAGTTTTTTGCACATTACTGTTGTTAATAGTTAATTGTTAATAGTTAATTTTATTTCAATTCAAGCTGATATATTTATGTATATATTTTATATTTATTTCTTTGTGCCTTATATTCTTTATATCTGTATATTATATAAATTTACAGTAAGTGGCACAAAGAAGAAATATAAAAACATTCAGTATAGCATCCTAATGAGGCTGTAACTGCAAAAAGTTCTGATTTTTATTTATGAGCGCTAAATGTTAATCAAAACAGGGCCTTTTTGACCTGCACGCTGTGCCGGAGACGGATGTCATATTCTCCAGAGAGAGAGAACGGGTCAGAGAAGGTCAGCTTTTAAAAGCACTCCTGCCTCTCTTCTCACTCTATGTTATGGCCATTACAACCAATCCCCACTCTCTTTTTCTCTCCTTTGTCTTGCTGTGCATTATACAGCACACACACACACACAGATCATATGGAACACATAGTCATTTTTCAGCCATCATTAGTTTGGCAGGCGGACAGATTTATGGGCAGCCTGTAGGGCCACAATAATACAATCAGCAGGCAAGACAGTACAGATGAACATTACGGACTGTTTTTCAAACAAATCATATTGCGTTACAGAAGTTCAAACAGTACACAAATCATCTTTAACAGTACGCTTTTGCCATAGCGGACTCGTTATGTGTCAGAACGGGCCTTTCTGCTGCAGTGCCTCAGCTGAGAACAGAAAGAAATGGAAGTAGTTTCTCCATTTAATGAGTATTACATGAGCGTTTGTGTTCCCATTACACAATGATAAAAAAACAGTGTTTATAGAGTAGACAAATCACAAGGGTGGGAAGTTTTCTTGTTAAACAAAAAGGTATTATCAGCTGCACGGTCTGTTTGTTTTGCGTATCACAGTGAGCGTGTGCAGGGCCATCACGAAATATGTGTGTGTGGGGATCGTTCATGGCCATTTTTACAAGGGGCAGGGGTCAGTTTTCCAACGCTTCTGTCCGAACCCTCCGGAGGTCTGAGTGGATCTATATCGCACCATCCAGACTCGGGCTCCTGTGTTCTTTTAATGCCTTCTGCACTCACATTAAGAGACACCTAAGCCCCTGTCTGACAGCATGACTGAGAGGGGTAATTAGGCTAAACACCCTCGGGACTCGCTACAATGTGCGTGTGTGTTACAGAGAGAGTGCGTAAAAGTGAATTTGTTGGGTTAGTGTGTTTCTGCATTTGTTCAGAGTGAATCTGTGCAATGTACGAGTTTGTGCATGTGCCCGACAACCCCATCCGTCATAGTTTGGCCTTTCGAGCCTTCTTCGCCACACCATATAACCTTTTCAAATTATGTCAATGTGTATTTCAAAATGATCAATATGTCATACTGTGGCCGATTGTTCACATCTGCTAATATATGGACATGCTCCTAATTTCTGGTTTGGTAAAATGACACATTATCACGGGGTGATCCATCACAGCATCCTAAGTGACAGCCGGTCATCCTTTCTGCCCTGCTTACTGGTGTCATATGATTGCTTAATATGGTGAACATGACAAAGAGAGATTGAAGAGGATTCAATTTGGGTCACGTGACTGGATGGCGCGACTGTCCGGGAACCGATCTGTTCCCACCGCGCTCTCTCTTGGATGTGTTTAACTGGAAAGCACTTAATACATTAAGCTTAGACACATATTTCTTGAATGCTAATTCAAAGCCACTCCCATCCAATCTGAAAATAAAATAGCTAGGTAAATGAGGAAATAAATTTTAATTACTCTAGATTACTTCCTTTTTACTCTTAGTTGTGGCCCAGTGGCTGTTTTTTTAATCTGTCATGTAATCCTCCTGGTTGATTAGCGTTGACATTTAGCATTAGCCCCCAATGCGCCCGGCCTTTACTTTCATTAAAGCAAAAAAAAAAAATGATCAGAGCACAAGTGCCATCTTCACACGACAGCGAATAGCAAAAAGGTCACACACCGTAGCACTTTTGATCAGTACTAAAAATCCTAAAGGAAGCCTAGTATGCCAGTTCCCTTATCATGCTAGCTCACAGTGTCTCAGCCTAAACTGACAGTGTTTTACATGTCAGCTTGTCACTGCTGAACCTAAACAGCTAATGCTGTTTGAACAGATGTTGTTTTTCATAAAAATACGCAATACATGTCAGTCTACTTTTCTGTGTCACTCCCTCCTTGTAAACCAAATCGCATTTGTTGCTCGGTGAGAAAAACCCCCAGCTGTTTTTACTCACATATTGAGATTCTTGGGGAACATGTGATTGGCCGACAGTCCTCTGTGTTTAATATGATCCGGCTCCTCACTGAGCTATTGTTTGACTGTGGTAGTGGATGAGCCACAGGAAGTGTGGGAGAATTTCAGCTCACAAAGGGGATCTTCACGTTTAACTAGATTAGTCCAGCCGTCATCCTAATCCACTTCAGCAAAACACATCTATAGGGACGGCTTACTTACAAACAGCGCTGTCATGGCTGTTGTAGACGTGTTCAGCGAGGGCCCTGTGAATGGTGTTTTTGAAGACTGTACAGTTAGACCATTGTAAGCGGCTTTATTAAAAATTGAAAATCAGCCACACTGGGACACAATGAATGGTTCAGGAATTTGCATTTTCAATAGGGGCTTTCCTGTAGCTTCTGAACCGCAACCATAAAACAATTTTCTATATTACGCCCCAAAGTAATATCTTAGTCCTTAAATAGAGGTGCTGTCTAGTGGTTAAACATCTGCTTAGGTTATCAAAAGACTGTCGGTTTGGCGGTGGCTTTCACCACTGCCCTTGAGCAAGAGACATAATTACTTTTTTTTATTTTTAAAATAAACAAATATATATTTATAATGTATTGGGTAATGCATATGGTTTTTATTGTGCAGTGTGGAGAACTTGGAACAAAATAGAACATTTATTGTACACTACAATACAATTCATAAGTTGCTTCAAATAAATACATACATTTTCTATATATCATTTATTTCATTTATTTTATTTTATTGCTTATATGCTGGAGAGCCAATCACGTGTCCAAAGTATATATAAAATTAAATAACTAAATAAAATGTAAATTAAATTAAATTAAATTAAATTAAATTAAATTAAATTAAATTAAATTAAATTAAATTAAATTATACTTTATTAAAAAAAAAAAAAAAAAAAAAACACGTCCGGCAAGGTGCTACTGACTGGCTTAGCTATAGCAAACAGTGAGAAAAGTTAAAAAACAGTTACCAAAAAAAAAGATACTTTTTCATTAAAACTTTATTTTATCAAGCAAATTCAAAGTGTCATTCTTTCGCTAGAAAATAGTCCCAAACATAACAGAAAGTTGCTATGCAACAAAAACAATGATTTAGTAAGGGAGCTACTCACTGATATAGTGAACAAAGTTGTTACAACATCAGGGGAATATAATATGGCTCAAATGCTGTACTGACAAATAACATCCAGGACCTGGAACTATACATCTTATAATTTCTAATATTGCTATCATTACATTTACATTTATGCATTTATAGACGCATTTATCCAATGCGACTTACAAAAGCAGATGTTATGGAATACCAACATGCACATCCATCACTTTTCCATGCACGATCAGCTGTTGCGTTTGACAGTAGAGATGTTACTTCACAGACGGCAGACGTTAATTAGAGCCTGTTGGAACAGATGCCCGTCTATCAGCCTGCTAGAAAACCATTCCACCATGATCACAGCATCACTCACAGAAAAGTCTAACTTCACAGACTTATGTACTGATGAATCAGCACCTCTTATTCTACATACCACTATTATTTTGGTCAGGAAGTCTTCAAAAGACCTCAAGTTAGTCTCCAAATTACCTTGGCTTGTACACTAAGGTCCTGTTTACACCAGGTATTAAGATGCGTTGGTAACACTTTTGTTGGTTATTAGCATGCACTTTACTAGGATATTGGCTGTTTATTATTACTTATAAAGCACATATTAATGCCTTGATATTCTACATACCTTAATCCTACCCAATACCTAAACCTAAAAACTATAATTAAGCAGTAATTAAGAGTTTATTGAGGCAAAAATCATAGTTAATAGTTAATAGTGAGAATTAGATGAGGGAGACACATTCCCGTTTACACCTGGTGTTTTAATTCATCTCCACTTTCAACCACTTCTGTCCTGATTTCTTCGAGGGGAGGGTCTGTAGGTGTGTAAATGTATGTGTTTTTTTCAGATCTTTCGATATAATGAACAAAATAAGCTTCCGCAAGTATTTGAACGTGCCCAGAGACGATGGAAAAACACACGGATAGCAGCAGCATTCGTTTCTGCTCTGACAGCCGCAAGATCACGTCGAACACTGTGAGTGTGTGTTAGAAATCAGGAATAACATGTAACATTGTGCTTGGGACGTTTTTCGTCTTCAAACCGAACTTGGGTGTTCAGCCTACAAAGGTTAAATCACGCCTGGTCAGCGCGCTTCCCATAATGGTTACACATTAGGTCAGTGTGTTTTGCAGCTGTTCGACAAAAATTTACAAAAAAAGCTTGTGTAATTTACATATGAACACGCCTGGAGACGACGGAAAAATTTTTACATAAACATCCGATTGACCAAAACGCATCTTAATACCAGGTGTAAACGGGGCCTTAAGTGTGACCGATGCATTTTGGTCGATCAAATCATAAGTGGACGATGCTAAATACAGGTGTAAATGGGGTCAAAAACGCATTCGATTGCTTTCATAGTGTGAACGCTCATGTGATCAAATGTGTTTGAACAGCCACAAGAGACTCCACCTACTGACCTAATGTGTAAGGTCCTTTATGGAAAGCGCGCTAGCCAGATGTGATTTAAACTTTCCTGATTTCTAACACACACTCACCACTTTCGCGTGGTCTTGCGGCTGTCAGAGCAGAAACAAAAGTTTCTGTTCTCTGCATGTTTTCCGTCGTCTCCAAGCACGTTCATATGTGAATTACGCGAGCTTATTTTGTCCATTAGTTCAAAAGATCTTCCCTGAAATCAGGACAGAAGTGGTTGAAAGTGGACAAAAGAGACGGATTAAAACACCAGGTGTAAAGGGGTATGTGTCTCCCTCATCTACTTGTGATCCGATCGACCAAATACCAGGTGTAAACATGGCATAAAAGCGAATATACTGTAGTTGATACTGTTTTGCATCTCACTTTATTTTAAACAGTTCATACAACCGCCTCTTGCTGTGCTTGTTTACATTCCAAGTTAATGCATTTTCATGGAATTTTAATTTGTCTAAAAAGCATTTCCTGCTTTAATTTTCATTAGCTATCAAAGTTCCTAATTCAGTTTGAAAAGTGAGTATGGCACTTTAAATTGTATTACATGCATGGGCCGCATCATGCCCGCTTTGATCAGCGCTACAGTGAGACGCACGCTCAATACTGTTGACCCATGCAGGAAAGAATGTGCTCGTTGCATTCTGCCATGCCAGAAGAATAATAGAAGAAAGGGGAGAGCTGTCACCATCTACGCTATGTGTTGTCCTTGCTTTCCACCAGCACCGGGCAGGATGCCAGTATTCCCATTGTGAGTGTTATAGGGAACCGCTCAATAACATTTGGTTGACTTTCCTCTTTCAAAAAGGGCATTATTTTGGGGGTTTTGTGGGGAGTTGGTGCATTGCACAGGAAATTTCTCTCCAGCTAGTGCTCAGTGGAGGTCTGGATTTCCTCTAACCCTCTGCAGATGTGCTGTTCTTTGGTGCACAGCTGGCACTCGTTTCTAAAAGAGTCGCCTTTGCCGGTTGCAGTTGATTGTGGGGTGAAAAATGAGCGTCGGTCTTGTCTTTTTCGTGGCGTGCTACAGAAACATAGTGCCACATCTTGCAAACGTTAAATCGCAGAATGCCCCATCTGAGTGCTGGAAAAGAGATATTAGGGAAAAGATTATGGTGGATGATGCCATTGTGTGAGCTCAGGGAAATCTAGACTTAATGGCTGATGGGCTTTTGGCCATGATGATCTCTACCACACACAGACACCGCTTGGATCCAATTCTATTACAGTCTCGCAGTCTGGGACTTTTCTGGGACATTTTTCAACTTTTCTGGCTAAAAATCGCCCAGAAAAAGGCCATCAGACTGACATGTAAAGTTTCTATACTTGACATTTAGGGACAGTTCAATCTCATCTTATACAACCTAAGTAAGATGAGTATATAATACATTTATTAACTTTTTTTTTAAGCATTAGATGTAGGTAATGCATTAGGTAGCATGAACAATGTTTCCAAACTTAATATATATATAAACAAGTTTATACGTTCATTAAGAGAATCTATCTGTCAGTGATATATGGTCTTATCTCCTGTTTCTAAGCAACATATGTGTGCAATTAGATTATTTAGATGAGTATACGGTGCATTTATGAAGAATTCCCTTGATCATTTGTTTGCATTAACATTCCATTGCGTTTATGCATTTGGCAGACACTTTTCCATTCCAGGTATACATGTTTTTCAGTTCCATGATGTGTTGCTATATTCTTACAAATTAAAGAGATAGTTCACCCAAAAATGAAGTTTTTGTCATGACTTACTCACCCTCAAGTTGTTCTAAACCTGTATGAGTTTCTTTCTTATTTTGAACACAAAAGAAGATATTTTAACCAAGACATTGTAGACATTGACTTAAATAGTATTTTTTTCTCTCTACTATGTAAACTGTTTGACTACCAACATTCTTTAAAATATCTTCTTTTGTGTTTAAAAGAAGAGAGAAACTCATACAGGCTTGGAACAACTTGATTTTGGGTGAACTATCCCTTTAAGGTTCCAAAAGGAAATGGTTCTTTTATGCAATAAAATAACCATTTTTGGTTCCCCAAAGAACCTTTCATTGAAAAGTTTTTAAATGAACTACTTTTTTCCAAGTGTGAAAAACATTTTAATAATCTAAAGAGCCATTATAAAGAAACATTTTGGGCAATGGAAAGGCTGCGTGGTTGTTTATGTTTCTTCATGAAACCCAAGAAATCAATAAATACCTTTTTATTTTGTGCTCAGTGCTATCAGTGCTATCAGCTGAGCTATAGCAACTGAGTTGGTCACAAAAAAGAGTTTATTTCCGCACAGAAAATGCCTCAAACTAGCTGTGTGAACATTTTAGTGGGGAAAAAATCCCAACTGCAATTACAGGATTTAGCTGAGCGGAGAACGAGCTTGTTTAATCACACTGTTCTCCCCAAACCTGGGTTACAACCATGGGACTGATACCTCAGCGAGCATTGATTACCCCGGCACACTGAAACACTTGTCCCTCCTGCATCACTGCATGTACAAGAAAAAATGAAAAAGCAATTGAAAGATTGAAAGTGGAAACGTAGTTGTGTAGTCATGATATGTCATAGAAAAAGCACACAAGTTTGATTCTGTCTGATCTGTCTGATTCTGATTCAAGTCTGAAGATGGAATGAGAAGCAAACTAAGGCTGCAGATGGAGAGAGAGAGAGAGAGAAAGAGAGAGAGAGGGGTACTTCTAGTACTCTGGTACTATAATGATGAGTGATTGGAGGAAAAGATGATCTGGTACGTTGGACGAGCAGAAGTGGAGAGATGAGTATACTCTTGGACGGAGATGAAAGATGATGATGGAGGGCTCTCACACACACCTTACAGCAGAAAAAATAACTGCACTGCTACATTAAACACTATTCAGCGCTGATGATTTGATCTGATACATTATAGTACATGCAGCATACATTCTGTATTCGATTCTGACAGTTATATGAAGCTGGATCTGCGTCACAGCTGAAGTGGAAAATGTGGAAAAACATTGAGGGCTCTATCTTACACCCGGCGTAATGCGACGCCAGGCTGTTTTTTGCTAGTTTCAACCCGACGCAGTTATCAATTTCACATCCAGCGCCACGTTGTTTAAATAGAAAATGCACTCTCACTCATCTGTTCGCCCATGGACATGCTGGTCTGAAAACGAGGTGTGTTCAGGCGCATTGTTGGTGCGTTGCTATTTTGAGGCAACTGAAAATGACACTGACCAACAAAAACCTGGTCTAAAGTCAATAGCGCAGTATTTTTTCTGTTATTTAAAGGGCACGTTAGTAATATGTGCCTATAGGCGGGTGCACAACGCGCTTACACTCTGCTTATTACACACACAGGCACGCACAGCAGCACACAAACATTTTTACATATTAAAAATAAAAGGATTCCTCTCTGGAGAAGCGTTCAGTCTTTCCGATTGCAAATTCCGCCATGTAAGTAGCGAATCCGCCATGATGCAAGCACAACTGGCTTTTAAAGGGAATGGGAGATGAGACTCTGATTTGCACGTTACACCCATGACTCAATAAGAGACTAGGTACAACTGTAACCCCTCCTGTTCGAACCGCCAGACCAAGCTGATAAAAGCCCAAACCCTTCTAAAACCATCAAAACAGACCAGTCTAAATAGCTAAGCCAGAACTGAGAGACTGGCTAACCACTTTATTATATTTTTTTCTCAGCATAGATATATTCGTGATCATGATTTTATATGATTGTTCAATTTCGTAAAGGAGTCATTTACCAAAATGTCAAAGCTGTCCTTTTATTACAAACAAAATGGATGGTGAGTATCACCAGAGGATCATTAATTAATTCACACTGTTTACACTATTTACACTGCTTGTCTAAAATTGGTTGACCTGAACTAACTTTTGAGGTGAGCACACACACACACACACACACACAATTCTAGATATAATAATGATATAACACATTTTTGGGTGATATTTTCTTGTAAATCCTTCATTTTAATAAAAACTGACTTCCTTCTCAATATATATTTCTCTAAATCACCCGCAAATAGGTCAATGAGTTCACTTTAGTTTTTTTTTTTCCTCAACATGAATATCCATTTTACATATACACATATATGTATATATATATATATATATATATATATATATATATATATAAATGAAAACTGACTTTCTTCTTAATATCTTTCTCTCCTAATACACTGTAAATCCAAAGCATTTTAGATCAATGAGGTCAATTCTAGTTTGAAAAGAAGGGATGAGTGTGTTGCCTGTGAAATGTGAACTTCTCCGCCCCCATTCACTCCCAATCCAATCCCATTTCCAGAAGACTGCAGTCCATCCACAGCCCATTTCCACCTGCCATGCGGCAGAAGATGGGAACAGGCACTGGGGGCTTGATCAATTTCACTCAGCCACGCCCACCCTGGAATGGAGTAATCTCTGGCCAACTGTGCAATCGAACAGCGCTGTCCATCAAACGGGTCTCTGACACTTACCAAAAGTAGTTAAGATAATGAAAAATCCACCCCCTTGAACTGAAATAGACCCAAACACAAACAACAGTGCGTGAAAACAGCAGTGAGGAGGGAAAACATTGTGAACAATGCAATTACTGGAACAAAACAAAAAAATAAATACATTTTACACAATGTGCTTCAGTTTGCTGAGGCATCCAGTCACAAAGGAAAATAAAACGCTTTAGAAGGCTTCAGGGCTGCGAGTTGAAAGACTATAGATACTCAGGAGAGATCAGACTAGAAGACAGCAAAATGTTTCTGGATTTCCATTCAATGCCCCTAATTACACAATTTATGATTCTCCTGAGGACCTCAAGGGCTCCTAAATAAAAGAAACAATTACAAACATGCAAACAGAAAAGGCATAATTGCGGCTGTGACTATGCCACGCTGCCTCAAGACGTTTCGTTTGACTGAACTCTGTCCTCAAGTGACTGGCTCCTTAAAGCTGTTGCTTTGCTTTAGATTACGCTATCGTCTGAAGTCCTGTTTGCCAAAATTACACTGGTTTAGATTGCTTGAAAAGAACCATTTGAGAAAAGAAAAGGCCCTGTTGAAAGGACCAGCATACTTTTTGGTCGCTGGTATCATAGGTATTCATAAGTGATGTTATGAATACATAGACATTTTTGTATGCTAAAAAATAGACATATATGGATATAGCCAACATCTAAAAATCTAAAACATAAAAGTATTAATGTATGCACAGCTTTAGAAACCGGTTAAGGGTTTGGAAACATTAAAAAATTTTATGTTTTTTGAAAGAAGTCTCTTCGACTCACCAAGGCTGCATTTAAAATCGTTTTTAAATAGTAAAAACATTAATATTTCAAAATATCGTTACAAATTAAAATAACTATTTAAATATATTTTAAAATGTAATTTATTCCTGTGTTGGCAAAGCTGAATTTTCATCATCATTACTACAGTCTTCAATGTCACATGATCCTTCAGAAATCATTTTAATATGCTGATCTGGCTAATTTATTAACAATGCTGAACAGTTGAATCTTTGATGAATATTGCATTTATTACATTTATTAAAGCATTTATTAAATAGAAATCTTTTGTAACATTATAAATGTCTTCACTGTCACTTTTGATCAATTTAAAAGTCAAAACATTTTTTTTATCCATTTACATTATATTAAATTACATATTTCTTTATAAATAATTTAAAATATTTTGTGGAATTTATTTGCACAGATTGGCTATGCTAGTCCACCAGCAGTAAACTAGTCTGAACTATAATAATAATAAAATATTAATCAAAGAAAAAAGGATTTTGAAAATATGCAACCTCCAGTTAAGTTCCTCTGGGAAGGATGCATGAAGCATGCATGAGAAAAGAATTTTATGACTCCAATTTATCTTGAAACAAGTGTTTGTGAAACGTAAAAACTGTAGCACGGCACCAGGAACTCAATTGCATCAATAAACACGCTTCGTTCCAGTGCTAGGAACTATAAAACGTTTTACACTTGAAATAATGAACTAATATACTAGGACTCCCTCTCCTCCTGCTATGAAAGTTCTTTGTTTTTGGTTAAAGACTGTTTTATTGCTCTTGGACATATCTGGATGTGTTTACATTTGAGGAACTGATACCACACAAATCAAATCGCACAATAAAACTGTCCACCACACAAGAACACAAGAAGTGATTCAGCTCAAATTCTGTTTCAGATCAGCTAGTTTTACTCACGTTCAAACACACACAATTAGAAATCCTCCTATAGATTATTGAGAATGACATCATTCGGGACTAAATTTCCTGTTCAGTTTCCCGCGTGCAAACACTTGTTTTCAGATTAAAAAAAGGCAAATCAATATCCTGTGAACATATGGCTGTCAGTGGTTGCATACACAGTGTGCAAACCCCAAAGTGAGGTGCTGGATTGTGAAGGCATGAAACTGCAGCATCTGTAAGACATCATGTCGGGAATGGTTAGACGTGCAATAAAGGGCCATCACGTGCCCTCTGGAGAAGAAAACCAGATCGAAGATGGAGGCAAACCAGAGTCTTTGGGGTAGACCACTTCAGTCAAGCCCTAGATGGGACCTACTCATTAATTTTAGTACTTAAGCATTTTGTTTTCCCAGCATTGCTGTTTCAGCTTATTTATTTACTTTCCCTCCAAATGGAGGGTTCTGAGAATAGACAAGCACACCAGCTAAAAGAAACGCAGCATGTCCATTATGTGTGCGCATTTGAGCGTGTATTTGCTGACAGGGTTTTAGAGCCAGGTGGTTTCTCTGAGTTCATTTGTTGTCTGAATGAGAAATGTTTGTATGTATTGCTGAGATTTACAGTACCCCGGTCTTTGTCACTGTAAACAGGAAAATTGCTGTGTGTTGTTTCTTATGTCTGAGGAAACATGAGGGAGGAAGTGGTTGTGCTGGCATGATAACATCAGCTTCAGGACTGTAACATGCTGAAGCTATTGAAATAGAAATGAAGACCTCTTCTGTCCTTTCATGATAACCAGCAGTGGTCTGTCAGATGAGAAATAGGGGCTGAGCCTCATCAAAAATGGGTAACACTAGTTTACAGTGTATTTCTTACATGTTACATATACTTACTACAGTAATAACAGTAAAGTATGCATAATTACAAGCAACTAACCCTATACCAAACACTACTCCTTAACCCTAACCCTATATAGTAAGTACATGTTGTTAATTAATTTTACTCCATCCATATATATATATATACACTCACCTAAAGGATTATTAGGAACACCTGTTCAATTTCTCATTAATGCAATTATCTAATCAACCAATCACATGGCAGTTGCTTCAATGCATTTAGGGGTGTGGTCCTGGTCAAGACAATCTCCTGAACTCCAAACTGAATGTCAGAATGGGAAAGAAAGGTGATTTAAGCAATTTTGAGCGTGGCATGGTTGTTGGTGCCAGACGGGCCGGTCTGAGTATTTCACAATCTGCTCAGTTACTGGGATTTTCTCGCACAACCATTTCTAGAGTTTACAAAGAATGGTGTGAAAAGGGAAAAACATCCAGTATGCGGCAGTCCTGTGGGCGAAAATGCTTTGTTGATGCTAGAGGTCAGAGGAGAATGGGCCGACTGATTCAAGCTGATAGAAGAGCAACTTTGACTGAAATAACCACTCGTTACAACCGAGGTATGCAGCAAAGCATTTGTGAAGCCACAACACGCACAACCTTGAGGCGGATGGGCTACAACAGCAGAAGACCCCACCGGGTACCACTCATCTCCACTACAAATAGGAAAAAGAGGCTACAATTTGCACGAGCTCACCAAAATTGGACAGTTGAAGACTGGAAAAATGTTGCCTGGTCTGATGAGTCTCGATTTCTGTTCAGACATTCAGATGGTAGAGTCAGAATTTGGCGTAAACAGAATGAGAACATGGATCCATCATGCCTTGTTACCACTGTGCAGGCTGGTGGTGGTGGTGTAATGGTGTGGGGGATGTTTTCTTGGCACAATTTAGGCCCCTTAGTGCCAATTGGGCATCGTTTAAATGCCACGGCCTACCTGAGCATTGTTTCTGACCATGTCCATCCCTTTATGACCACCATGTACCCATCCTCTGATGGCTACTTCCAGCAGGATAATGCACCATGTCACAAAAGCTCGAATCATTTCAAATTGGTTTCTTGAACATGACAATGAGTTCACTGTACTAAAATGGCCCCCACAGTCACCAGATCTCAACCCAATAGAGCATCTTTGGGATGTGGTGGAACGGGAGCTTCGTGCCCTGGATGTGCATCCCACAAATCTCCATCAACTGCAAGATGCTATCCTATCAATATGGGCCAACATTTCTAAAGAATGCTTTCAGCACCTTGTTGAATCAATGCCACGTAGAATTAAGGCAGTTCTGAAGGCGAAAGGGGGTCAAACACAGTATTAGTATGGTGTTCCTAATAATCCTTTAGGTGAGTATATATATATATATATATATATATATATATATATATATATATATATATGTGTGTGTGTGTGTGTGTGTGTGTGTGTGTGTGTGTTTACATTTGAAAGTCAATATCTGGTACGACCATCATTTCCTTGACGCAGTGCAACACATCTCCTTCGCTTAGAGTTGATCAGGTTGTTGATTGTGGCCTGTGGAATGTTGGCCCACTCCTCTTCAATGGCTGTGCGAAGTTGCTGGATATTGGCAGGAACTTATATCCAGCAACTTCGCACAGCCATCGAAGAGGATGGTGGCAAATGGTGGTCGCACCCCCAGGATGCCCCTGGCCCGGACCCCCTTGGACCACCCCAATATAGTAAAACTGCACATTTTAGAGTGGCCTTTTATTGTGACCAGCCTTAGGCACACCTGTGCAATAATCATGCTGTCTAATCAGCATCTTGATATGTCACACCTGTGAGGTGGATGGATTATCTCGACAAAGGAGAAGTGCTCACTAACAGATTTAGACAGATTTGTGAACAATATTTGAGAGAAATAGGCCTTCTGTGTACATAGAAAAAGTCTAAAGCTTGGTACATACTCTGCAAGAACAAAGACATTTGTTCGTTTTCTTGAGGTGGCAAGAACAAGAACAAAGTTCGTTCTGGCCAGTACATTCCATACTTCACGAGAAAAGCAGGTGCCAAACATCTCCGTTTCTCCGCATTAACCCCGTCCACTTTAAATTTCTGACCAATCACACAATAGTTCTCGGACACCCACAAGAAAAAAGTTCTGCTCAGATGATGTGTCGAGAACAAGCTGCGAGAGCTCTCAAACCAGGGCTGCGAGAACAAAATGACGTCATTTTGTTCTCGCAGCCCTGGGAGCAAGAACTTTTTTCTCTGTTCTTGCGGAGTATGTAACGGCCTTTAGATCTTTGAGTTCAGCTCATGAAAAATGGGGGCAAAAATAAAAATTTGTTGCGTTTATAATTTGGTTCATATATATATATATATATATATATATTAGGGCTGTCAAAATTAACGCGTTAACGCATTAACGCAAATTCATTTTAACGGCACTAATTTTATTAACGTGCGATTAACGCAGCGCACATTTTCAGTTTGATCCGTGGCCTAGCCCGTAGTTGGAGAAATCGACGTAAAGGATGCAGCAGCAAACAGAAATAGGGAAAGAAAAGGGCTAACATTAACATTATTCTGAAACAAGTGACGTTATATAGCCTACATAAGCTACCATCCAGATCAAAAGAAAAGAAAAGGGCGTTTTTACACTGAGCACGTTTGCTGCAGTCCATGTCCGAGCGCGAAAGTTCTCGCTTTCCCCCGCAGCGCTGGTCAACTTGATTCTATTGAACCCTGGTGCATTTGGTGCATCTTACATAATCACAAACATGCACAGCGCATGATAGAAAACAGATATATATTGTTCAGATAATATATCAATATATTGTTTTTTTTTTATAATTATTTTGAATTTAGTGCTATTATGCGCAGCTGAGTAAATGACATTTGGGTTTACTGTAGGCTATGTTGTCGGATGAAGGGGGCTTTCTGTTGCATGCTTGCAAAGGGACTCTGAGGAGATGCGCAATGTGCGAATACACTGAAAGCTCTCTCTCGCTCGTATCTGAGCCTCTGAGGTAAATCATTAACACCATCACCACTTACACATGTTTTGTTGAACTAAATTACAATCGGCTAAAACGAATGCGTAGGTTACTTTTCTGAATGAGCACTCCCGAGTCCATGTTTCTTACACTGTTCACGCGAATCGCGGCACAGTTCGAGTGCAATCTAACTCAGAGCACCTCTTCCGGGTAGGCTCGGGTGTGGTACCCTGGTGCGCTCCCAGCTTTCACATTACCAATTTTTTATGCGAACCGTGCCGTTCTGAACTAAACTGCCAGTGTAAAAACGCCTATTTTTATTTTTAAAATAAGAGAAAGCACTGCTTATTCTGAATTTTTAAGTTTAGGCTTTCTTTAAAAAAACATGTATGACCTTTGATACATGTCTAGTCTTCATGCTCTTTTTAGTATGGTTTCACTAATAATAAATCATGCATATTTGTCCATACCCATTTCGATTAGAGTATTAAAAACGTGAAACGTATTAATTTATTGTACATTTAGAACTGATAAAAATGTGCGATTAAGTTGCGATTAATCGCGAGTTAACTCATGACAATCATGCGCTTAATCGCGATTAAATATTTTAATCGATTGACAGCCCTAATATATATATAAAATAAACTCTGTGTAAATGGTTTAATTAATATTGGTATAAAAATCTGCATCTCACCCCTGTGCGCCTCTGAAATGAAATGAAAATTCAGTTATCATTTACTCACCCTTGTGTGATTCAAATCCTGACACTGGTTAAAAGACAAGTACCAATGAAATGTTACACAAAAGAAAAAAGTCATTTGGGTTGAAATATTATAGGGTGAGTAAATGATGGCAGAACTTTTACTTTCAGAACTATCCTTGTAAATCTATAGTTACATTACATTTTAGAGAAGATTTCATCTTTGCTTTAGTACAACGTTTTCAAGATATGTAGGTCACTGAGACAGGCACACAAACATAAACATAAATCTCTCTCACCCTCTCTCTCTCTATTATTCTACTCGCTGCATCTTATCCTGAGTCAGCTATCTCTTCTCTCTTTTCCATTATATTCTCCACTGAGTCCTGTATTGCCTGGAGCCAGAGTGCCTCCCAATAAAGTTTTTCAACTGTACAACCTCCCCAAAAAGCCTCCTCTCTGGGTCCAGAGGTCTCCAGCAGCCCTGAGCGTGCCTGAGGCCACTGCGTGTCCTTAAGATTTCCATAAAGACTCGTACCTTAAAGCTTAAGAATAAAACCTGCTCATTGTGAACAAAGACAGCTAACACATTTAAAAGTCAATGACTCATGGTCATAACGTACAATATATCTTAAAGATTTAAGTTTCTCGAGTTACCAACAGTATATTTATTGTCAGCAAATCAATACGGAAGATATTTCACAGTTTATGAGAATACAGTATGGTCTCACGTCTTCCAAATACTTTAATGGTTTTGGACCGTGCGCAACACACATTAGCCTCACAGACGGACATCTACAGTTGCTGGACACATGCCATGCGATTATACAAAGGGAATACAGTAATGTGCATTTCAGCGATGAAACTAGAGATGTTTCTTTATGAAAACAGCCAAGTGTCAGGCACAGAGATCACAGAGCTGTTGAATTACAGCAAATGCTGAGCAAAAATACAGAGGAAATGATTTCAGCGTGTTGTGCTGCTGTAAAATAGCATGTGTTTGCCATTATTAAAAGCTGTGATTGTATCAGATCTGAACAAGCTCTCAGATTGACTATTTCCTGCTTATATTAGAGTGTATGGTCATCATTATCTTTTTTTAGGTCACATTTTTAGATGTTCTCTTTTTTTTTTTTTTTTTTTTTTTTTTTTTTTAGTTATCTGGCTGCTGTGAACACAAATGTCACAAGCTGTTGACTAAAGCGGATGCACTGTTTCTTTCTGAAAAATCAAAATCAATAACCAATTTAAGGCAGTTTGGGAGCACTGCATTAAACTCTAAGTGTGTTTTTGTGCCTGTTAAGGATGAATAAAGATCAACCACAGGTTTGCGGAGAGTGCCCGCAACCCTTACGTTGGAAATGTCAACATGTGGCTTTGAATTTCATTACTGAACATAAACAACTTAAAGAGCACTGACCTGTACCTCCTGACTGCTGCAGATTAATTTCAGTGTTGATAGTGTTGCCATTGAAACACATTTCGAGTCACAAACTGCTCCAAGTAAAATGTTACGGGTTTCCATCTCTTCCAAAATACAGTAGTTATGGCGTGAACGCAGCATAAGCTGGTTGTTTTGGTTCAGGAGGAACTGTAAAAGGTGGCTGCTGTTTCGGTTGCGTTGCTCATTTACCTCAGAAAAAACATATTTAAGCCGCGTTTCCACCGCAGGAACTTTCCCCAGGAACTAGGGACTTTGGGGTGGTACTCGGTGTGTTTCGAACGCAGGAACCGGGGTCTAAATAAAGTTCCAGGCAAAGATTTCCCCCTCAAAGCGGCCCTGCTCGCGAGGTAGTACTTTTTCAAAGTTCAGGAACTTTCAGGGGCGGGACTTGGGCACTGAACATGCTGATTGGTTGAGTTCATGCAGCATTTTGATTGGTCGACTCGAAGCAGCATTTTATTTCAACCACTATTTTTAAAAGTCTGTTGCGGACGCGGTGCGCTGCATTAAGAGTTGATTGCTATTCAAATCAACAATGGAGTTTAAAAAATACAACCAATGGGCCGACGACGAGGTTCAGGCTTTATTCAATTTATTTGCAAAGGACGAAATCCAGTGGGAACTGTAAAGTCGACACGCGCAGTCCTACGTCACCGGACTAATCTTCGCGGTACTTTAGACCGTGATGGAAACGCAGACAGCAGCAGGTCTGGGGGAAAAAAAGAGTTCCTGGGAAAAAAGTTCCTGAGACAAATTGTTCCGGGTAATTTCGGTGGAAACGGGGCTTTAGTGACCAAACTCATTAGTGAGCTAGAAAAATGAACACTAGGAGCATTTTGATAAATATATGCACCACATTACATATTCATTATAATTTTTTATGTTCTTCAATATTTAATGCATGTTTGAATAAATCAGTAAAGTTTTTATGACAGCCACCATTTAAATGTTTATATTTCAAAACGTATTGGACTAGAAATATGATTATGTAATTGTAAAGTTAGTATTATAACTTTATTATTATAAAAAAAAACATCCTTAAGTGTAATTTAAGTGTTTGTATACAAATTTAATTTTACCCCTTAAATGCATGAATATTTCGTCAATCATTCAGGAGAGTTTTATATTATCGCGACAGGTTGAGATCCATCCTTGTTAGATATAGATCCGGGTCACTAAAGACCCGAATATGTAATTTCGGGTCTTTAGTGACCTGGATCTACACTCACCTAAAGGATTATTAGGAACACCATAACTAATACTGTGTTTGACCCCCTTTCGCCTTCAGAACTGCCTTAATTCTACGTGGCATTGATTCAACAAGGTGCTGAAAGCATTCTTTAGAAATGTTGGCCCATATTGATAGGATAGCATCTTGCAGTTGATGGAGATTTGTGGGATGCACATCCAGGGCACGAAGCTCCCGTTCCACCACATCCCAAAGATGCTCTATTGGGTTGAGATCTGTTGACTGTGGGGGCCATTTTAGTACAGTGAACTCATTGTCATGTTCAAGAAACCAATTTGAAATGATTCGAGCTTTTGTGACATGGTGCATTATCCTGCTGGAAGTAGCCATCAGAGGATGGGTACATGGTGGTCATAAAGGGATGGACATGGTCAGAAACAATGCTCAGGTAAGCCGTGGCATTTAAACGATGCCCAATTGGCACTAAGGGGCCTAAAGTGTGCCAAGAAAACATCCCCCACACCATTACACCACCACCACCAGCCTGCACAGTGGTAACAAGGCATGATAGATCCATGTTCTCATTCTGTTTACGCCAAATTCTAACTCTACCATCTGAATGTCTCAACAGAAATCGAGACTCATCAGACCAGGCAACATTTTTCCAGTCTTCAACTGTCCAATTTTGGTGAGCTCGTGCAAATTGTAGCCTCTTTTTCCTATTTGTAGTGGAGATGAGTGGTACCCGGTGGGATCTTCTGCTGTTGTAGCCCATCCGCCTCAAGGTTGTGCGTGTTGTGGCTTCACAAATGCTTTGCTGCATACCTCGGTTGTAACGAGTGGTTATTTCAGTCAAAGTTGCTCTTCTATCAGCTTGAATCAGTCGGCCCATTCTCCTCTGACCTCTAGCATCAACAAGGCATTTTCGCCCACAGGACTGCCGCATACTGGATGTTTTTCCCTTTTCACACCATTCTTTGTAAACTCTAGAAATGGTTGTGTGTGAAAATCCCAGTAACTGAGCAGATTGTGAAATACTCAGACCGGCCCGTCTGGCACCAACAACCATGCCACGCTCAAAATTGCTTAAATCACCTTTCTTTCCCATTCTGACATTCAGTTTGGAGTTCAGGAGATTGTCTTGACCAGGACCACACCCCTAAATGCATTGAAGCAACTGCCATGTGATTGGTTGATTAGATAATTGCATTAATGAGAAATTGAACAGGTGTTCCTAATAATCCTTTAGGTGAGTGTATATCTAACAAGGATGGATCTCAACCTGTCGCGATAATATAAAACTCTCCTGCTATTAGAGTAACAATTACAGAACAATAAAAAATAAAGCATATTGTGTTACCATTTGGAACTTGGACGGGTTCAGTTTGAGCAGATGTTTTATACCATCATCACTGTCCCTGTCAGAGCTCATTTCCCAGTACATTCAGCATCTGGCTTATATTTGCGATGTCAAACATATTCTCAAAACTATCATTTTCAACAGCTTCAAAATCAATATTTGGATCGCTGACAGCTTCTTCACCAGATCCACCATCAAGTGACAGTGACACTAATATTTGATTGCGTTCAGTACTTGCTCTGCAGTAAATCACTGAACCATTTCAAGATTTGCTGATGATACTTCCTATTCTTTTGTTTTCTGCCTGCGATAACTATGAGTGAAACATCACTTCTCATTCAAAAAATGAATAAGGAGGAGGGTAGTGAATGATGTCCCGATGTATGTGTTTAAGGGTTAACCTTGGCTTCAATATATCAAGTAGCTAATGTAGTACCCATGTATAGTTTACAGCATTAGTTAAGTTTTTTTCTCGAGAAAATTTGCATGCACTGTATCTGATATATATCTATATAAAATAATCTATATCGAATCAAATTTAATCGAAATATCGTAATTGAATCAAATTGAAAGCTTGTGAATAGAAATCGAATCGAATCGTGAAATTTGTGTCAATACTAAGCCTAGACTAGTTGACAGGCAGGTAGGACATTCTATTGTAGACCTCGGAATGGTGTCTGTCTATGACTGGACGAACATTTTATGGTCCTACGCCTTCCACAGACGGTATAAATACACTTAACCACTTAACTTAGTGATTGCTATCAGCATGAGAAGAGACTTTCAACCAGCATAACAAATTTTTTTTTTTGAAGCAAATCACCTACCTTGCCTTTAACCATTTAAATGAGTGATTCATTTGACCATTCAAATTAATCGTCAAGGTCTAAATAAGAACATATTCATTGTTGGACGAGAGATGAACTGAATCCAAGCTTTCCTGATCTAATGACGCCTGGTTTCGGCACTTCGGGAGGGAAATTAAAAAAATTAGAACATACACCCTCCCCTTTCCAGACACTTAAACGTATTACACCTTGTTTAAAAATCTGCTGAATAGTGTTTTGTGACTTGCAGCATCCACTTGATGAAACTTTGAGGACCACAGGGTTTAACAAGTGCTCGTGTAACAGTGTTTGACAAATTCCGTTTGATTCAGGAAATTAAATGAACCCTTAATTAGTGCTTCCTTGCGCTACAGGCAAATTAACGGAGCAGTAAAAGGTTCAGGCCCAAGGACAGCCTGAATTTCACACATTCCGCCCTTGACATTCCCTATACCTGCTAATTTTAGCTCCAGCGTCACCTTAAGAGCTACCAACTGCTTTGATTACCTCCGATAATGCAATTAAGGCTTAAATCTGAGTGCTTATCCTTGGACAACAAGGCTTGTTTGACTTTCGTTTCAAAGGCAAACTTTGCATTCTTGCACTTCTGAGGAAAAACATCAGCCTATGTGAGAGTTTCATATCTGACTTTTTCCACATCTCGATATAGTCAGTCAGTGTAGACAGCAGACATCTCCTCCTCTGCCCCTGATATGTCAACAGTAAGTACCCCGTCATGAATGCTGTGTCAGTTCAGGCTAACACATCTGTCACATCAAACATAGCTTGATATTCTGGTATATCAGAGATCTGGCTGCTTGACTAAGACTGGTTTATGCGGACGTTTTTCCAAACGTCAGCATGGTTTTGGAAACTGAAAAATGAGTGAAGATATAGTACAGTATAAAAATGAACACATTTACAGACTCACACTTACCGTTTTGTGACAACACATTATATAACATCTCTCTTGGGTTTTCAAACATAATTTTTTTAAGGAGATCTGCAAAGGACATGTTAATATATCACATAATTAGAAACCCTCCTAAAGAGAGATCTAGAGCATCAGTCAGAGTGTTAAATGCTTTTTGCCAGTCTTTAAACTCATTTAACCTTTGACCTTTTGCCAATGATGAGATTACCATAATTAATCCTATTGATCTATGGCTAAGGGGTTAAATTAATTTGGGCCATCAATGGTTACAGTTAGTGACAATATGGGTAGGCATTTGATGTGTTTGGTCTTCCTGTGGGCTAAACCTAACCTTTAACAATTACTTTCCTTATTTATATAGCAATTCAATAGCTTCAATAAGTAGAAAATCATTAACCCTGTAAAGCCTGACCTATGAAATAATAGTCAGATTTGTTTTATGGAACATTTTATTGAAACCTTTTACAAAAAGTTTTTGTCTGTAGCATAGATATTCCAATAGTATGATATAGTGAGAATATAGAACTCATATATTCGATGAGAAAGGCCCGAACTGAGCAAAAATATGTAATTTGGTGCAGTTGCTGATATTTATATGGCCAAAAAGTAAGATGAAATTCTGATAGCTTGTAGTATAAATCAATAAGATCTTTATATCAGTATATCACATACAATTCATATTAATATCCAGCCTGATCTCACAGCAATTCATATATATTTTACGAGGTGGGTAATTCGTACAAATTTGTACGACCTCACTCGTACGAATTTGTTAAATTTTTGCAAAATCATACGTATTTTACGAGTTGCCCAATTCATGTGAATTTGTATATATAAGCCCTCCCCCTAACCCTGCTCCTAAACCTACCCATAACTGCGGTTTAGACAAATCATACAAATTCATACGAGTGAGGTCGTACAAATTGTAAATTAAAGTGGTGTTTGTTCCCCTCTTGTTTCGTGTAGTTACAGGGTAAGTGTGAATCTGTGGGCTGTAAATTAAAGTGGTGTTTGTTCCCCTCTTGTTTCATGTAGTTACAGGGTAAGTGTGAATCTGTGGGCTGTAAATTAAAGTGGTGTTTGTTCCCCTCTTGTTTCATGTAGTTACAGGATAAATACAATAAAACACGTACACAATCTGATATCACTCTGAAACATTTATTTGAAAAACAACTTTCAAAACAGATTTACGGCACTTCTTATTCATTTATTCATTTTTTTAAATAAACGTTTCATTTCAAATAATAACGTCCTGACAGAAAGAGGCATGTTTTGTCCCTTTTTTGTTTCTCTTGCTTGGCTCCTCTTGTTCCTCTTCTTCTTTTTTGTTAGTCTACAGTTTAAAAAAAATGTAAAATATTGGTATTTTTCAAACACTTATCGTTTAACTTCAGAAGACATTGATTCATCCATTGGGATCGTATGGATTACTGTAGTTATTGCTGTATGTGCTGTTTGATGCTTCAACTTTTAGGAACCCAAATGAGTTTTCATTAGCAGAGATTATTTATTTTTCTGTGTTTATCTGAAGAAAGAAAGTCGCATACATCTCAGATGGCATGAGGGTAAAATACGAGTAAATGGTGAGGACATTTCTCTGTGTTCTTTATTTTCTTTTAATACATAATACAGAATAGCTAGAGACATGGGATTCCTTCTTAAGATTCATCTGTGGCAAGAACGAAAAAGAAGAGGAACAAGAGGAGCATGAAGCCAAGCCAGAGAAATGGATAAGAACGTCTTGGTTACGTATGTAACCCTTGTTCCCTGAAGGAGGGAACGGAGACGCCACGTCGGAGTACCGACGAATAGGAATCTCGCTAGCGAGAGCCAATCTACTTCGAGTGTAACTAAACGAGCCAATGCACATTGGCATGCAATGATTGCACCAGCTGCTCATGCCACTCCGTGTGGGTATAAATGAGGCACAGGTGCTTGCATCAAATTAGTTTTTTGCTGAGGAGCCGAGTAGGTGAACTGGCACCCCAGCAGGGTACAGAGGACATGGCGACGGGACGTGGCGTCTCCGTTCCCTCCTTCAGGGAACGAGGGTTACATACGTAACCGAGACGTTCCCATTCAGTCGGTCACTCTCGACGCCACGTCGGAGTACCGACGAATAGGAATCCCTACCAAAGCGCCATGGCCTCTGCCCCCATCCAGAGAAGTCCATCACTGCTGTTCTGCATGACCCGCTCAGTGACTTATTGGATAACACTGGGAAGCGTGCCCTAGTGGAAGGGAACGCTGCGGAACCCACATCATACACCGAAGGAGTTATGTGGAGTACAAAGCTGAGCCATAGCCCGCAACTGAGAGGGGGCTCCAGCCCCACCAAGGGGAGGGCTCTCCCAAGGGAAAGACACGGGCTTCCCGTAGGAGCGACCGTGGAAAAATATATGGGATCCCCGCAGGGTCACTCATATATCCCCAGCCCAGTACCGGTTCTCAAGGATTCAGCGGCAAGGGGCCTGATGCCAGACGTTCCGCCACGTCCGGCACCGAGGGAGATGGAGGACTCGACAGAGTTTGCTTCTGGAGAATAAAGCGCCGGGGCGCAGCAAGCCGACAAGAGCCAGGGCCTCTCAGTGCTTCTACCCGTTTGAGGCGAGAACACAGGAGGACACTGGCTCTACACGTAGACTATAGAATCTAGCAAACGTGTTGGGTGTCGCCCAGCCCGCAGCTCTACAGATGTCTGACAGCGAGGCGCCACGTGCCAGCGCCCAGGAGGATGCAACACTTCTAGTAGAGTGTGCTCGCACCCTGAGCGGACAGGGCACACCTTGTGCTTGGTAAGCCAAGGTGATGGCATCCACTATCCAGTGGGCCATCCTCTGCTTGGAGACAGCCTTTCCCTTCTGCTGGCCTCCGTGACAGACAAAGAGCTGATCTGAGGTCCTGACGCTTTGAGTTCTATCCACGTAGATCCGCAGAGCGCGGACGGGACAGAGCAAAGCTAGGGCTGGGTCTGCCTCCTCCAGGGGCAGCGCTTGCAGGTTCACCACCTGGTCCCTGAAGGGAGTGGTAGGAACCTTGGGCACATTGCCTGGCCGGGGTCTCAATACCAAGTGGGTGTCACCCGGCTCGAACTCTAGGCACGATTCGTCAACCGAAAATGCCTGCAGGTCCCCTACCCTCTTGATGGAGGCCAGTGCGGCCAACAGCAAAGTCTTCATAGACAGAATCTTAAGCTCTGCTGACCGCAAGGGCTCAAATGGGGCATTCTGAAGTGCTCGGAGCACCAGAGCAAGATCCCAAGAGGGTATGGAGGGGGGTCGAGGAGGATTTAACCGTCTCGCCCCCCTGAGGAACCTGACGACCAGGTCATGCTTCCCAACTGTCTTACCTTCTACGTGGTCGTGATAGGCAGATATTGCAGCAACATAGACCTTGAGGGTGGAGGGGACAACCTACGCTCCAACCCTCGTTGCAGGAAGGAAAGCACAGACGCGATCGAACATCTTCGGGGGTCTTCTCTGCGAGAAGAACACCACTCGACGAACAGGTTCCACTTCAAGCATAAGCCTGTCTTGTAGACGGTGCACGTGCCAAAGTGATGGTGTTAACTACCTCTTGGGGTAAGTCACCTAGAACCTCCGCGTCCCGTCCAGGGGCCAGACATGAAGCTTCCACAGATCTGGACGCGGGTGCCACAGGGTGCCCCGTCTCTGAGTCAGAAGGTCCTTCCTCAGAGGAATCGGCCAAGGAGGGGCTGTCGCCAGGAGCATAAGTTCTGAGAACTAGGACCGGTTGGGCCAGTAAGGCGCCACCAACAGGACCTGCTCCTCGTCCTCCCTGACCTTGCACAGTGTCTGTGCAAGTAGGCTCACTGGGGAAAACGCATATTTGCGCAGCCCCTGGGGCCAGCTGTAGCGAATAGAACCACTGGCAGTGGGACGTTTCTGGGGAGGCAAACAGGTCGACCTGTGCCGACCCGAACTGTCTCGAAATCAGCTGAATCACCTGGGGGGTGGAGTCGCCATTCCCCTGGGAGCGCAGCTCGTGAAAGCTCGCCGGCCACACGGTTGCTCACACCAGGGACATGAATGGCCCGAAAGTGACCTCAGACACTTCTGACTCCAGAGGAGGAGATGGCGGGCGAGTTGCAACATGCGACGGGAGCGTAGACCACCTTGTCGGTTGATATACGCAACGGTCGCGGTGTTGTCCGTGCGGACCAGTACATCTTTGCCCCGTAGCAGCCTTTTGAGGCGGCTCAGAGCGAGATGCACTGCTAGCAACTCGAGGCAGTTGATGTGCCAATGCAGGTGCGGGTCCGTCCAAACCCCTGACACTGCATGCCCGTTGTACGTGGCTCCCCAGCCCATGGCAGAGGCATCTGTGAAGACCACAGCATGCCTGGACACCTGTTCCAGAGGCACTCCGGCCCGAAGGAACGAGGGGTCTGACCATGGGCTGAAGGATTGGCGGCAGGCCGGTGTGATGCTCACCCGGTGAGTGCCGCGTTGCCACGCCCATCTCGGGACTCGGCTGTGTAGCCAATGCTGAAGCGGTCTCATATACACAGTAGAGCAGGTTGTGCCGAAGTGTTTTTTTTTTTTTTTTTTTTTGCAGGGGACGACGCCTTTGGCGACGAGCAGACTGAGGGGCAGCCCACGAGGCACTCTTGTGGTGCGTCGGGGGAAGCTCTTGATTTCCTCAGCCTGCTACCGACTGCGAAGAACTGCTGGGCCCAGTTCTCAACAGTGTCACCGACAAGGCTACCTTGTGAGATGGGAGCATCGAGAAAGCGCACTTTGACGACCACTCACACCTCAGCAAGGCAAGCCAGGGGGCGTTTCTGGACCACCGAGGTGGACATCGTCTGGCCGAGGGCCTGCGCCGTGACTTTGATCACGGTTAGTCAACATGCGCAGCTCAACCCCGACTCAGAACTACCCTCGTGCATTAAAGTGCAGGGCGGAGGTGGTCTGCGCACAGCCACCCCACCGTTGAGGGTAGTGAGAGAGGAAAACTTATGCAGTTTTGGCCCCCCTGGCGTTCCATATCTATGGCGCCAAAGTCGTTCCATACTGCCAAGTTTTCCATGCACATCCGGGAAAGATCCCGGGAAAGCATGGCTATTAACTCTGAATCTGATTCAGCAAAGCACACACCATTACAGTGGGCTCAGCATCATCCTCATTTCCAGAGCACAACAGCCCTCTCTCCGATGCAGCGATTGACATCTGATCCTCAGCTGGAGCCCCGAATGAAATGCTAGGTTCCTCCATAAGAAGGACCAGCAGTTCCATCCAGAAGCTGCACAGCTTGCAGTGCGCTAGAGGGGGAGGGGCCCTAGGGGGTTGGTTCCCCAAAGGAGAAGCCCTCCACTCCTCAGGTCACCCCAGCGATTTCACTGAAGTAGACCTCTCCTGTTGGCCACCAGGGAGGGCGCTACAACGGGAAATAGGCAAGTGGACAGCGCACCTAGAGTGGCGAGTGAGCGCTGGGTTGCCGTGACAACCCGCGCTGCAGCCCGGCACTCGACGGCACACGACACGTAGAGAAGCGTGAGGTCCCACCGGGTTTACCCCGCAAGCAGCTCTCGCTGATCTCCGCGGTCTCCCAGAGTGTCGAGCAGACCCGCGGCTGTGCTTTTACACACGAGCGGCGGCTGGCCAACAACAAAGGGGACTCAAGCTTCCCGGAGAAAGAAGAGTCGCGACCGGCGTGCCGACGTGGTCATGTTCTCATTAGAAAACGTGAACCACCCACGAACACCGTCTCAGCATGCATACGCCCAGACATGTGAAACAGTGCTCGTGGCCGTCAGTGAGGACAGGAAACAACCGCAACCAGAAACACACAGGTAGAATGTCATCTTTAAAAAGACGCAAGCTCTATCTGTGTAGCTCTTCTAGGGAAACTGCACTCCGCGGTGCTGAAGCACACAGGGGAATAGTCGCGGCGACACAGACAGGGAAAAAGTGCAGCCTGTCATGCGTGCTCTCTCTCTCATAGAAGGCGATCTCTTACCAGCCATGAAAACGGCTTTTCAGCGCTCTTTACAGCGCACCGAACCAGCTGTGAGAACAGCCTTTTGTTTTTGCTCAATAAAACAAAATAGAAAAAGAGAGAAAATCGACCCCGCTGCAGTGCCGTCACTCCAACACCAAACGAGGAGAGATCCATCCGAAGAGCTTGACTCGTTAAAATGTTAACACATGCTTTGTAGAGAGTGATTTCAGGACAAACCATCCACCACTCGGCTCCGAAGCAAAAAGCTAATTTGATGCAAGCACCTGTGCCTCATTTATACCCACACGGAGTGGCATGAGCAGCTGGTGCAATCATTGCATGCCAATGTGCATTGGCTCGTTTAGTTACACTCCAAGTAGATTGGCTCTCGCTAGCGAGATTCCTATTCGTCGGTACTCCGACGTGGCGTCGAGAGTGACCGACTGAATGGGAACTGTAGTAAATCTGTTTTGAAAGTTGTTTTTCAAATAAAGTTTTCCGAGTGATATCAGATTGTGTACGTAATTTTATTGTATTTACCCTGTAACTACATGAAACAAGAGGGGAACAAACACCACTTTAATTTACAGCTCGCATATTCCTACTTACCCTGTAACTACATAGAAAAACAAGCACCACTTACCCTGTAACAACACGGATAATTACCCCTTAATTAAAAAATACTTACAGTATAAATAATTTGTATTATGATGATAGTTACCCCTTTATTCCCCAAATATTACATATTGTTTCCTTATACCTACACATACATACTTTATAGTTACACTATAATTACCGAAATTTACGCAGTAAATACGCTTTACTTGTAATCTAAAGCGTTACCAAATTATGTATTGATCATCAAGTAAACTTAAATTACTTCAGTCCAGTGTTCAGCTTGAAATATAACTAACAATATAAAGGTTATTCTTATGTTTACTTTATAAAAATCTGTAAAGATTTCATAGCAAAATGACACATGTACCACAACCTGTATTAGGATCATACTAAAAGTTATTTTACTTGCTAAAAAGTATATAAAATACCAACCAGATGACAAGATGTAGTAAATTATGTACAACAGCAAAGTTTTGATCATGTTGATAATTTAGAGGAAATTTAGAGAAATGTGTGTATGTGATACAGTAGGCTATAGGGTTAATAAAATGATTCCAAACTCATATGTCCTATGGCAGTGGACGCACAATAGCATCCTGATGAAGAAATATCTGCAAATATTAAATTATGAATAAATGAACAAAATGAATATATATTTATAAACAATGGTATAATTTTCATCAGAAGCATTTTTAATTGAGTGCAGGGAGCTATTTTCTTTGCTGGGCTGCTGTGTGTTTGGAGCACCACGTCAAAGTCAATTAAATAAGAGGACACCTCACAGCTGTGATGCAGATGAGTATATGTCTCACGCGCCTGCCGAAATATGGCAAGAACAGCCAAGAGTAATGCTGAGAAAGAAATGAATGCTTACACAGCAAGGCGTTTTTACACAAAGACACACTCCTTTATATGACATTATAATCTCAGGATACACATACTCATCAAATAATGGAGTCCAACCTTGAATACACAAAGACATCAGCTACAGTAAAAGAAGGCTTGGAGCTGGCTGACACATAATAAATCTGTGTGTTTATAAGTCTATGTTTTATTCTTGTCACTCTTAAGGGTTGTTCACACAGAACGCGTTTTCTTATTCCACTGTGCTACTTTTTCATAGTTTTTCAATGTAAACACGCACTAGATGGACATCTTTAACTGTTGCGTTCGGGTCTCATGTCTTTTGCAGCGCCTGTGCACGACACAGCATTCTAAAAACACGGCGCTCAAGTTAAAGTTAAACTTTTAAAAGACACGTTATGAGAGCTTGCAGCTTTTCCCCATTTCAAATGCCTGCGTCTTGTGTTTTTCAAAGTAAAAACAAGTGCTGTGTTAACCAACCCTCAGGGGCCGTTCACAAAGAACAAATTTTTCCATTCCACTGCACTACTTTTGCAACGTACTGTAAACCTGCACTAGACGAACGTCTTTAATCATTGTGCTGCCGTTTGACCTCCACTGACCTGCATCTCGCATTTTTAACAGCAACATTTTTTTTTTTTTTTTCAAGAAAGTTTCATTGTTATTGTTTTTTCATTTGTATTGGATTGTTCTATTTATAAAATGCTGTTTTATAAGAGAAGTCATGGACAATTGCATGACAGGTAGGATTCTCATTCATTTCTATGGTATCCGCAAACAGTGATTGACTGTCGCACAACTCTGAATGCAATTCAATGAAGTTAAGGCTGTAATGTGATTGGTTATCAAGGCATATGTGATGCAAGTTAGCCATTAAGATTTTTCCAGTGGTAGAGCCAAGGACGTTCAAGTCAAAATAAGTGAAACGATAATAAATAAGTCTCTAGACCATGCGCTTTTTCATTCCACTGGCCTGCATCTTGCATCTTTCATTCTGTGTGAACCAGCCCTTAGAAAAAAAGGTTCACAAAAATGAACTAGGGTACTTGATTTAATTTTAAAGAACACTTTATGCCAAAAAGGTTCTACATAAGGAGAAATGTCTTACATGATTACATTAAACATTTTTATGTTTAATAGGTTATTTAAAAAAAAATTCTAGTGATAAAGTATATTTATGAGCTGTTTATTTCATAAAATGTTATTCAAATTAAAAATGAATTAAAACAAAATGATTTACATGAAGTGCCTGACAGAACCCTTTAAGGTGTGTACTAAGTGAGTGTACTTTCGAACTTAAAGTTTGAAAATCAATTATAAAAATATTATTTATATTTAAAACATGAAAAAATTTAAATCTAAATAAAGAGTGAAATAAGCATAAACCATTTAAATATTATTTATCTAAATTATCTGTTTTTGCCCAAATTGTCACAGCATTGTGTCTTACCAATCTGTAATTTTGTCAGTTTATGCAAAAGGTGAGCAATTATTATTTAACTGTGTTCATTTAGAATGCATAAAATGCTATGAAATATAGACATAGCAAGACAGCAAATCAGTCATTCTATTCCAATGTTACAAATATTACTCCCACCAGAGAATGTTAATAATAAATTATTTAAGATGTGGAAATATTAGTGATCTTCATAAAACAAAAATGACAAGAAATAGTGGACAAACAAAACTGCAGTAGTGAGAGTGTAAAAAAAATTCATTTCTATAGCTATTCCATAGCTGTAAACACCCAAATGTAGGTCCATACAGGTGTGCTAACACCAAAAGTACATGAATTTAACTACATATGGGAATGATTTTGTGATTTGTGATAGATGTGCAGTCCCATGTGGCAATCCTATGTTGCCCTAAAAGGAAATATTTAAACCAGAGTCTATTTTTATTATTTTATTTGAGCACAGGTCCATTTTCATGGCTAAGCTTTAAGGTTGAAAATCAATAATGATATCCAAGAGATTCCACAGAAAAGAGGGCTGAAATTCGATCAGGTATCCTCAAAAGTGCGCTTCTGACGCGAAGCCTTGAAATCTGCTTTGGCCATCCATCATGCTTTGTGCTACATAAGACATTACAGCGTGACCAAAAGAGAAAGACAAAGATAAAAGGGGGGAAAAAGTAAAAAGAAAACCCAGAAGCCTTTTATAATCAATATCCATTTCCAACAGCTGTCACCTTGTTCTTTGGAGCAACTTTCCAAAGTTGTGCATTAGCAAATTGATAGGCTAATACCAAATAAAATATCACCTTGAACCCAAATGCCTGCATTAATCTTCATTTAGAGAGCTGCGCTCAGAACAGTCTGTTTCTCCATGTTCACTCATAGATAAAAGCATTATAGACCATGCTCAGCAGAGCCAGTGACATCTTGGTAAAAGAGAAAGAAAAGAGTCCCAAAATGTTGATATTCATTTACATAAATTTACATAAAAAAAATAATGTAAAAAGATTTCACAGCAGTTTTTCAATGCATTAACATTTTGAGTGATGTGTTACATAAAAAAATTCTCTGCCTGATTGGCAGAGGCTATTAACACTAACTCCACCCACTTAGGTCTGGTTGGGCCAGACAAATTTATGAAAGAAGCTAAATTGTCAAAGATAGTAATAGTGTAGGGGTAAGACATGTGGCAGAAAGTTTTGGCGCAAATCAGCCCGAGTTCATAACTCGCTTTTCCCATCACAAATCAGATCGGAAAGGCATTCATTTTCAGTAAAAATTAAGAAAATATTCAAAAAGTGAAAATAAAGTGTCTAACGTGTGTTTAATAATAAAGTGTTCATTGGTTAGGGGCATAGGCGTAATTTGCTGGTGGGACATGTCCCCACCACTTTTTGCCAAGCTCGATATTGTCCCAACCCCCCTTTTTGAAACATCTCACAGCACGAAGGAACTTACCTAATACAAACAAAACATCTCCAGTTAACTGCAGAGCATAATTTCGTTCTTTGTTATATAAGAGGCGATCTGGCACTTGTTACCGCTGTTATCTCTTGTGGTTCGTGCACAATGTGTGGTCTTCACACGGACGAGCAATTTAATCTCTCGCATAACGCCGTTGTGGAGACTTTCTATTTGTTCCAGTGAAATCACAAAACAAAATGCACAAAAAACTGTCCCTGCTATTGATATACAGTCAGTGATGATATTCAGATTTAATGAGGAAAAAATACTATACGAGGGCAGATTAGAACCCAGAACCTCTGACATGCTTAACAAAAGTTCAACCACTAGACCATTAGGGAATACACACAAATTTTGCAAATCTATGCATTTATTCACATGAAAAATCTTGGCACTAACGGTGTTCAGGCGCATTGTTGGCGCATTGCTATTTTGAGGCAACTGAAATAGACTGAGCCATTGAACAACTGAAACCTGGTCTAAAGTCAATGGCGCAATTGCATGTATCAGAATTAGCCTACCTATTTGCAGTAATTATGAGCAAGCAGGCGTCATTGGATGAGCAGATCCGTTTCCTCGCAAGAGAAGCATTCAGTTTTTCCGCTCGCAAATTCCGCCGTGTAAATAGCGAATCCGCCATGGCGCGAGCGCATCTGGCTTTTAAAGGGAATGGGAGATGAGACTCTGATTGGTTTATTGCATGTTACGTACAAAACACACCCATGACTCATTAAGAGACTAGGGACAACCCTTTAAGACCATGCGCCGGGCACGCAGACCATTTTTCCCATCGTTAAACTAGCAAAAGTGGATTCGGAATAAATAGAATTCTGTAATAGAATCTAGTTATTTACACTTAGTGTAAATAGCATCTTTTGCCTATATTTAAATGCTTTTGCGTTTTCTCTCAAATGGGGCGGAGGGGTGTTAGATCAGCAGAAAAAAGCAGAAAACAGCAGTTTTAACGGCGTTCAAGTGCTTGAATAGTGGTTGGGGCTCTGCCTTTATGAAGCGACACCGAACGCCAATTTCTTTCTTTTCCAGAATCTTTATTTTCCTTGCCATAGAAAAGCACCTCTTCAGCTGCGATTGTGAACGTGCCGCTCAGCTGCCGTGTTCCGGTGAGAAGACGTACAAGAAGCTGAACTCGTGCGGTGCCGTCAAAAGAGATCACTGCAGCTACTGATTATATATTGTTCATTCAAAGTGTCAGTGAAATATTTGAAATGATTAAACCACATTACAAAGTGAAACTATTGCAGGTGTTTTTCATTGCACGCTTTTCAATTTTTTGGCTCTTGGCATTATTTGGCTCTTGACATTAACGTTATTCAACTTATTCATCACTTAAAAGACGTCACTGTTGTTTCCGAGGAACAGGAAGTCACTACATTTTGATTAAAGATTACAAAATCAAGCCATGTTGTTCTTTGGAATACCATGCACCAATGAATCATTCACAATAAGACCAGGAACATGCACATAATTAGGGTTGTTGTAATTTCTGGTTGACTTTAAGGGAAGATTATAGAGACAAAATAAAAATTTGACTCTAAGATTGTGAATGCGACTGCACTGAATCATGATAAAATAAGTGAATGGTCAGTGGTCTAATTCTTGTACAAAGGCTGGTATGGTTCTAATCATTGAAGCACATCTTGTCCAGCTATGAGGTCATACAGCACTATGCTGAATGCCCACACACACACTCTGCCATTAGCAAGTGCCTTCCTACTCTCACAAAACAAATTATTTTTCCATCTACGACTGAGAGCTAACAGGGGAATAAACACATCAATAGACGGTGTGGCTATCTGTCAGTCGGCTCCTACAGTTTGACAGAGTGGAGTCAGGGTACCGAGGCAATAATGGCATCTTAATGAAATACATGACAGACTAGACCACAAAGGAATTATGCTTACATTTAAGAATACTTTTTAGAATTAGATTCTAATAATGCTCTCGAGTTTCTAACAGATGCATGCAAGTATCATCTCAAAGCAATAAACTTGAGCATTGGACATGAACAGAATCAAACTCAAAAGAACGACTTCACCAGGAATTACAGAATGAGTGTAAATTGAAAATGAGTTTTTGGAAACTGATGTTTTTTTAATATATATATATATTTTTTTTTTTAAATGTTTGGGGTATGTGAGATTCTTTAAATGTCTCTTATGCTTACCAGGGTTGCATTTATTTGATCAAAATACAGTAAAGTAACTGTTTTCTCATTTAATATACACTCACCTAAAGGATTATTAGGAACACCTGTTCAATTTCTCATTAATGCAATTATCTAATCAACCAATCACATGGCAGTTGCTTCAATGCATTTAGGGGTGTGGTCCTGGTCAAGACAATCTCCTGAACTCCAAACTGAATGTCAGAATGGGAAAGAAAGGTGATTTAAGCAATTTTAAGCGTGGCATGGTTGTTGGTGCCAGACGGGCCGGTCTGAGTATTTCACAATCTGCTCAGTTACTGGGATTTTCACGCACAACCATTTCTAGAGTTTACAAAGAATGGTGTGAAAAGGGAAAAACATCCAGTATGCGGCAGTCCTGTGGGCGAAAATGCCTTGTTGATGCTAGAGGTCAGAGGAGAATGGGCCGACTGATTCAAGCTGATAGAAGAGCAACTTTGACTGAAATAACCACTCGTTACAACCGAGGTATGCAGCAAAGCATTTGTGAAGCCACAACACGCACAACCTTGAGGCGGATGGGCTACAACAGCAGAAGACCCCACCGGGTACCACTCATCTCCACTACAAATAGGAAAAAGAGGCTACAATTTGCACAAGCTCACCAAAATTGGACAGTTGAAGACTGGAAAAATGTTGCCTGGTCTGATGAGTCTCGATTTCTGTTGAGACATTCAGATGGTAGAGTCAGAATTTGGCGTAAACAGAATGAGAACATGGATCCATCATGCCTTGTTACCACTGTGCAGGCTGGTGGTGGTGGTGTAATGGTGTGGGGGATGTTTTCTTGGCACACTTTAGGCCCCTTAGTGCCAGTTGGGCATCGTTTAAATTCCATGGCCTACCTGAGCATTGTTTCTGACCATGTCCATCCCTTTATGACCACCATACTTCCAGCAGGATAATGCACCATGTCACAAAGCTCGAATCATTTTAAATTGGTTTCTTGAACATGACAATGAGTTCACTGTACTAAAATGGCCCCCACAGTCACCAGATCTCAACCCAATAGAGCATCTTTGGGATGTGGTGGAACGGGAGCTTCGTGTCCTGGATGTGCATCCCACAAATCTCCATCAACTGCAAGATGCTATCCTATCAATATGGGCAACATTTCTAAAGAATGCTTTCAGCACCTTGTTGAATCAATGCCACGTAGAATTAAGGCAGTTCTGAAGGTGAAAGGGGGTCAAACACAGTATTAGTATGGTGTTCCTAATAATCCTTTAGGTGAGTGTATTTTTAAAAATGTAACTTATTCGTGGGTTGATAAAGCTGAATTTTCAGCAGCCATTACACCAGTCTTCAGTGTCACGTGATCATTCAGAAATCATTCTAATGCTGATTTGGTGCTCAAAACATTTCTTATATTTATCAAAATCTACTTGATGGCTGATCAAGTACATCGTGATCAAATCTTTATTCCAGGACATGAAATAAACGTTCAACAATGTAGATGCAAAACCATGTGAAATTACATTTTTGAATATTTCAAGTATTCAAAAGTACCTTTAATTAACAGTCACCCAAATATGAATATATAAACATACGACTATGAAATTATGCATTCAGTTTTTGTGGGCGCCAAACCAACACACCTTCAATTACACATAATAAATCTGCTTTTTATTTAAAAGCAAAAGCTGTAGATATTGCAGGACTATTGAGTACATAAAGTGTGTGTGATTTGACTGACTTTAAGTTTAAGAGCGGCTAACAGACATGCAGAGATCAAAAGATTGATGAAAGAAGACACCATGTAGTTACAGATGTGATGAGATTTCTACAGGGATCACAAGTAACAGACTCTGTGCTTTAAATAACTTACAATACCATCACAAAAATACCAGATCCTCCACTTAACAGTTCCAGAATGCACATTCACAAAACCCAGGGCTAATCCTCACACTTTCACTCCAATTTATAGTGGTGCTTGCAAAGGCCATAGCCAAGCTGTGTCTAGGGACCAAGACCAACACATCATAGAGACTCAGAAAAACTCCAATAAGAAGGATGCAACCACCATCAACTACCCTGAAACCACATAGCAACATGCTAACAAGTTGCCACATTTCGTAGCATTGTAACAACGACCTAGCAGTATAAGGTGCCATTTACACTTAGTGTTAATTTTGTCAGCTATTTTTTAATTTAGTCTTATTCTTAGTCCTGTGTCAAATGTAGGCCTACTTTTTAGTTTTTATTATGGGACAACCTTGTCCTGTTTTTGTTTAGTCAAGTTTAGACCAGAAATGAGATTAGGTGAATTAGAAAAACCACCTCTTACAATCTGAATGAAATTTAAATGGTATTCGGCCAATTAATTCCGATTGACGTGGTTACATGTGACTTTTTTATTCAATCTGTGCTGCTAGTCCGATTACATTCGGATTATTAGGGTTCATGTAAACGCATTTACTAAGAAGGTTTTATCACAGATTTAGTCGCAGAAAACAGCGCAAGCTTGTGACAGAACACAGACCGACTAAATTACACTTTCATTTAAGAAGAAAATCTCAAATGGAGATGGATAAACTGCAGCTTACTTGTTTTAATCTTGTCTTTTTTTTGTTGTCAATGATATTGCATGTTGATGTAGTCACAGTTATCGTTTAATGACGTTGGTGTCGTCTCATTACCATCTCATCTTCATAGAAAAAGAAAAAAAAAAGGTTGTCAACGAACATCTTCCGTCATAGATATTTAACGAAATTAACACTAGTTTATCTAAAAACTAAAAATGTTTTATTCGTTTTGGCCGTTCATGTACACAACAATGGTGTTTTGGGGGCCTGAAAACGCAAACTTTTCAAAATAGGGCCTACAAGTTTTTTCAATACATTGTCTCCACGTGAATTTGTGAAAACAGTGGCGTCATGCGCATGCATATTATGTGTTGTCGATAGACACATAGTTTTTCTTTACAAAGTGATATCGCAGACTATTGGCATGGCATGAATAATACAGTGTTTTTAATCATTTTCGTGGATCTGTGTGAACGGGGATCTTCTTGAAATTGTTGCTGCCTGTAACTAAAAAAAAGGCAAAAAAGAAAAAGTTAATGGAAATGACCTGTTTATTTTTGACTGAGTCATGATGTACAATTAATAGACTGTATGCTAGCACAGCACAAGTAGAAACAAACGTGTTACTGCACTGGCATTAGCAAAGTTATTGCTCATTGAACAAAGCAACATGCATCATATTATTAGTATACATGCAGTTATCCACCTAACCTTAAGATCTACTCTTCTGCACAATGGTAATGACTTCAACATAACAGAAACTCTTTCAAATGTCAAACATAACGGTAATACTTTACAATACAATTACAATTTACAATACTTTACAGTTATATATAATCTTCATTAGTTGCTGATGCAGTAATCATTAATACATGGTTTAGTTCTTCATGAGTCATACATTAACTCATGATTATCTGTGCATTAGTTAAGCATAAATTAATGCATATTAGTGCACCCGTATTGTAAAGTGTTACCAACATAACTCATTATTAAACATTAACAGATGTTTCCCCTTCACACAAAAACATAAAATAACACTTGATTTTAATATTAATACTCCATTTTCAGACATATGCAAAGCATGCTGGGAACTAACAATGGTATCTCTAAATAAAACTGCATAATTGAACAAATTTTCTTAAAATAAATAGGTAGCCTTTTTTCCCCCTTAATTTTATCAGCTTAATTGGTTCCTCAATTCAAGCCTCAAAATTGCTTAAGTTTCCTTTAAAAAATTAGGAAAATGTATCTCTCGGGGTTACTTGACTATAACCCTGTTCCCTGATAAAGCGAAACGAGATGCTGCACGAAGTGCATACAGGAACATCTTTATCGTGAGCAGCTGTGAAAAGTGTGTTGAACACGTCAATGAAATTGACTTGACGGTATTATAGCCTCGGTCAGTGACGTCATCAGCGCACCTGCTGCACGAGGCTATAAATAGATGAGCCCCAGCTGTAAGCCCTCAGGCCTCTTTTGTTTGAAGACCAGTCCTGGGACATCATCAGCACGGCACTACAGTGCAGCATCTCGTTCCGCTTTATCGGGGAACAGGGTTACGCAAGAGGCCTCAGACATTAGCTTGCGATGTCGACTCAAGGACATGAGAGCCCGGAGTGGCATGAGCATCCAAACTATAAAATCTTATGAATGTGTGCGGAGAGGACCAACCTGCCGCATCACAAAGTACAGTCGAGAAAGGAACCTTAGGCAGGTAGTCAGGATGAGGATGCAAAATCACTTTCACCATTCCTGGGGCAAAGTCGAAGCAGGATGGCGATATTGACAGAGCCTGCATATCCCCAATTCTTTTTAGAGAAGTTATTGCCATAAGAAAAAAACATCTTTAGGGTCAGAAGTTTGTCAGACGCTGACTCTAGAGGTTCAAAGGGGGTCTCAACCAGACCCTCGAGGACTATAGCTAAGTCCCATGGAGGGATCTTGGCTCTTACGGGAGGCCTCAACCGCCTGGCCCCGCAAATAAAGCAAGCGAGCAGAGGATGCCTCCCAAGCGGCACCCCATCCACCAAGGCGTGGCAAGCCGAAAGAGCGGCCACATAAACCCTGAGAGTGCAGGGGCAAGTGCCTGTTGACAACTTTTCTTGCAGAAAGTCCAGAACTGAAGCAACCTGGCAGTTAACTGGATCTACATTATGAGTGGAGGAAGGCCTAGCCCTTAGGATGGTCTCAATAACTGCAGGTGAAAGCCCAGTGTCCCTCAGTTGGTACCCATCTGGCCAAACATGAGACAGAAGGTCCTTCCTCGCCGGAATCGCCCATGGCAAGCCGTTGAGGAGAGACACTATCTCCGAGAACCATATTCTGTTCGGCCAACGAGGCGCTATCAATAAGAGGCAAGACCCTTGTTGACTCCTGGGAGCAGAGCAACTGGAGGGAAGGCGTACAGACGCATTTTGGGCCATGTATGAACCATCACATCCAGACCCAACGGAGCTGGGTAACAGAGAGAAGTAGAGGGGACATTGCACTGTCTGATAAGAGGTAAAGAGGTCCACTTCCGCTCCATAAAATCTGGTCCAGATCTGATTGACTACTTCTGGGTGGATTTTCCATTCCCCCATCTGTAATTTCTGTCTGGACAGTAAATATGCTCCCACATTCAGTTGCCCCGGAATGTACACTGCTCTGAGTGACAGGAGCTTGTCCTGGGCCCAGAGAAAAATCTGTCTCGCTATTCTGTTCAGATAGCATGAGCGCAGACCTCCCTTGTGATTTATATATGAGACTGTAGCTGTATTGTCCACCCGCACTAGGACATGACAGCCCCTCAATTGGGGGAGAAAGTATTTCAGGGCCAGAAATACAGCCATCAACTCGAGGCCAATCGAGCTGATGACCCTCCCATTCCCCTTGGGCTGGACGACCACTTAAGGCCGCACCCCAGCCCGTCAGGGAAGCATCCGTCGTTAGCAATTTGCGACGACAAGGTATGCCTAGAGTGGGACCCAAGACAAGAAACCGGGGTCTGAACCACATAGTTAGCGTACGAAGCCACATGGCGCACCACTTTTATTTGCCTTAAGGATTGGCACTAAAATCCTCTGGCTTTGAGCCACAACTGACACGATCTTATGTGCAACAACCCCAAAGGGAAACCCGTGGATGCTGATGCCATGAGACCTAACACTCTTTGGAGATCTTGGCCTAGCCTGACTTTGCTCAGGGTATGCTGAATGGTCTCGGTTCGAGCGGGAAACAATTGTGCCCACCTTGTGACCGAAAACCAAACAAACCCCAGATAAGTCATTCTCTGGGCAGGAGAAAGAACACTTTTCTTCGTGTTGAGTCTCAACCCTAGAGAAACTAGATGAGCTAAAACACTATCTTTGTGTTGAAGCGCCATCCCTCGCGATTGTGCTAATATTAGCAATCTCCTATGTAATTCAAAATGTGAATGCCCCGGAATCCTAATGGAGCCAGTACTGCATCCATGCATTTTGTATATGTGCGGTTACAAGGCTAGCCGAATGGAAGAACCTGAAATTGGTAAGCTTTTGCCCCCAAGTGCGAACCTCAGGAACTTCCTGTTGTGGCAGTATTTATATGTGAACACGTGTCCTTCAGATCGATCGTGCCGAACCAATCGCAATGTTGAATTTGCGACACGACTGTCTTTACAGTTGACATCTTGAACTTGAGTGCTTTAACTGTACGGTTTAAGTCTCAAAGATCTAAGATTGGACACAACCCCCCACCCTTCTTGGGAATCAGGAAGTAACGGCTGTAATAGCCCAACTCACTCTCCAGAAGAGGAACATGTTCTATGGCCTCTTTGCTAAGTATATTTTGTAGCTCGTGACAGGGCGAGCGCCAACTCCGGCTTCACAGAAGTGGAGACCATGCCGTTAAAACACGGAGGACGACAAATAAATTAGTTTACTAATTTTACTGTGCTTAACACCCATGCAGTAACACCTGGCAGAAGTTTCCACGCTGCCAGAATCTGAGAGTGATGACAATTTTAACACTTCCTGTTGAGGGGATGTTAGATGCTCTATGTCCTGGATGATAGCAGGATTTAAATACAGAATGTCTAACATTTCACTGGAAACCTCTTGACGCGCCCTGTCCCGCAGGGGGCAACAGACTGGGCGCCAGACCATCAGGACTTCTTTTCATTGATGATAGTCCTGAAGTCCGCCCTGGGAGGTTGCTGAGGGTGACGAGACGGTCCCCAGTCTTTACGAGGGAGAGCGCGACTCGCCATACTCTGCTTCTTTTACCTCCCTAAATCTTCAAGGACCGAAGAGAGGTTGTGTGGCTGATAGCCCCTCTCCTTGAGTGCATCGAGGAAGAAACTGAGTGAACACTTCCTTGTGTTTCTTCCATTTCTCTAAATCTGGCCACTACAGAGTTAGCTGAGCCACCAAATAAACCACTCAAATCCTTCAGGAGGTCAGCCTGGTATGCCTGCAAGACAGCCATAGTGTGCAGCACATCGCCTGACCTCTTTTTATTTAATTTTTTTTGTATATATATATATATATATATATATATATATATATATATATATATATATATATATATATATATATATATACACATGGCTTTGTGGGGAGGTAGGTCTCTTTAATAAAGATGCAAGCGTCTCTTCCACCTGGGCCATCTCTACATACCCACTCGATTTCGCACCCACGATAGTCGAAAAAGTCGACGTGGAAGGCACAAAAACACGTGAAGTAAATGGTTTTCTCCATGACTTTGCCACCAGACAGAAACCTAACCTCAAGCTCACTGCGTTTGGGGGATCTCTCATTCACGGTGCCAGTCAACTGTACCCTGGCCACCACGCGAACAACCACCTCGATAAATTCCTCGTCATGGATTTACTATCATGTGAGGAACGATCGCAGGCTGGCTGCTCGAAGTCCGCAGACCCAGAGATTCATCATCATTCCCCGCACGAGCCGAAAGAAACGCCGGAGCGTGCTTCGGGATCACGCGAGGAAACGTAGATTTGGTGAGCGAGCAAGCGAAAGGGACGGACCCGTCTCTTGCTCGTCAGCCAAACCCATCTGGGAGCCCTGGAACGCAGGTGCGGACTGGAAGTAGCCAAGACGAGCACAAAGCATTTTAAATGTAAAGGCTCGCAATGCTCGCACTCGCCTGACTCAATGCATCGACCACATGATCTTCCCCAAACACACACAGCAGTAAACGTGTGTATCCAGTTCTGTCATTTGGAAGAGAACATGAAGAGACAAAGTGTTTACCCTGCTGAATCATTTTCAACTGATAGATTTCTTTTAACTTTAACACTTTTCACTGATGTTTTTAACAGAGATGAGAAAGAGAGAAATCTGTGAAATCTAGTGAAATCTTCTCAATATTTTTTATACAACACTGAACCACAATTTTTTAAAGAAAATATACATACTATTTTTAATTATCATCTTAATTTTTTTGTGTGAAAATTACAAGACCCATGATTCATATACGTATATATATATATATATATTTAAAAAAAATTAAAAATGGAAAAGGCAAAATTACAAATATAACACACTGAACCCAATCTTGACATTTATTAAAATAAAATATTCCTGACCTGAAACAGTTAAAATTATTACAAAAATATTCTATATTATAATTTTTGATATAATCAAAACAATTATTTTAATTTAAAACACTTTTGATCATGGTGCCACTGCGAGAAAACTATTAAAACTGTAATTTTGACTCAAAAATGTATAGTTACTGGCCTTTCTAACATCCCCATATGACTACCTTAGTCTCCCCTACACATAATACACAAACTCACAGTCCAGTAGATGTATATCATTTTGAAGTGTGTCATCCAGAAAAAGAAAAGTCTCAAAACTTAAAAACCGCAGAGCTAAAAACAGTAATGTTTGGTGGTCTTGGCAGGCAGCTCTTCTGGTGTTTCTCGGCAGAGCTGAAAAGAAGTTTGCACTCCTCTGCATGTGAGCTTCCATGACAGATTCTCAAATGAGAGCCAAACACATTTATCAACGGTTCATTTGACACTGATTACTCTCCAAGGGCTGTCCACTACACTTGCCTGTTAAAAAGTGAGCAGGGTCCTGGAGGTCAAAAGCAGTCTCTTATTGCCAGCCCACATAATCAAATCTGACAGAAATTTTCCTGGTAGACAGCGAGGGGACCGGTCCATCATAAAGGGGTGAAACAGGTATAGTGTGGAAAACCACGGCAATAGATGAGTGTTCACACTCCAAATCACTTTCCTCTGTCAGTAGCACCTGAAATGAGGATTGATTGTACCCGGAAAGACATGGAATTATATTAGGAATGTAGAAGGAAAATGAATATATACAATCTGTTCTACAACTGGCTTGATCAGGATAGGGAAAACACAGATTTCATGTTCCATCTTTTGAAAACCATATGAAATACATCACACAGTCATAAAATACACATAAAATCATCAAAATAAATCAGGCACAACTTGCCATATGGGCCATTGAGTCTACCATACTTGATCCAGTTTAAGCTGAAGCTCCTGCCAAATAAAACGTACTATTTTCTTTAACCATGATTAAGCAGTTAGCAACCGATGTTAAATAATCGTCTTGACCTTAAATCAAATCCCATCAATCTTGAGATATTACAGTCTGGATCTCTGCACTACAAAAATCGTTTTACACCATTAAGCAAAACCCAACCCAACATTTGTGGGAAAAGGTATTTGGCCAGAGATGTGCTGCAAAAAATGTCCTCTGGGGTTAAAACACATCATACACACCATTAGTTTCCATTGTAGATAGTTTGCATAAAAATGTTCTGTAAATCTCTTTCAATTTGTAAATCAAGTCAGATATGGTCTCAGACAGTAAGGATTTTTTTTTGCTACAAGCCCATATACCCATATCCATGAGTTTACTTAAATCGGTTGGTTGATTTTAATGTCAAAACCGTGCAAACCGCTTAATCAAAATGGCTAAAATCTATTACAGCACCTGTAGGGCACAAAAGCAAAGATGAACAAATGTAAGATTCATTAATACAGTAATCTGACCAATTGAAACAAAACAAAAATAGAGATAAGGAAGCACCAAGAAAATGAGCATCCTTTTCACTGCATTCATAAAACCATAGTGACAAAAGAGGGTGATGGGAATATTAATCAACACAAATGTCACATCTGTCCATAGTCAGCTGAGCTGAAACATGAGGCTCGGATACCGTCAGGGTCACAACGACAATATTTGTGAAACATAAGAACACCCAAAGGCATTTTTTCTCTCTCTTCTCCTCCCATCACCCTCTATCACTATCTATCTCTATCTCTCCTCCTACCTCTCATTAGGTCACAAGAGACTTTGCATCTTTGAAATGTTAGCGTCTGTCTCCAATCTGCCATTACCAGTGGACAGACACCTCTGCTGTCAAAGCAGAGACTCATGGGACATTTACGCCCTTTCACCCACAAGGCCACAATCAATTACACAGCTGACAGAGGACAAAGACTGTTTAAAGTCTTCGATAGCGTGTGATCTCCAGCATGTATCAGGTGAAAGATACACATCTAAATACTTAAGGAAAAGGCACAGGAAATGACTTCTAAAGAGCAATCTGTTGTGTTGAGCATTTGAACACAAGGGCATCAATATGGGGCCCTGCTGTGGAGTGAGCCAAGACGGCTGTATGGATTCGTTATTGAAATCTAGCCAAGCTGTCAATGTGCTAGCTAAAGCAGGTGCCTGGCGTGCAACACAGATGCTGTGTTCCCCACATTAGCATCTCTTTGTTGGTGGAACGGCATCACAATAGGCTGGAGGGAGGTCAGGTGAAGATCAAGTATTGAGCCATTAAAGTTGAGCTTGTCTGCTCATTAGGCCAAATAAAGAGGGAAGGCGAAGTAAACATATTTATAGGATGCACTGCAGGACAACCAGCACCCAAAGAAGGTAGAGGATGCATTAACAGAAAGAAGTGGAGCCTTCGATATTGATTTCAACTAGCCAAGTTTCTTTATGAAAGAAGATCTGTGTCCAAGAGTAAGACTGTTTTAACTGTCTCGAAAGTACGATCTATTTCGATTGATCCTCCCCTATCAGCTTACGGTCTTGGATATGATTTCGGAAAGACAGGGACAAAGACAAGTGTTTGGCCAGTGCATTAGCCGGCAGCAAAATAGCACAACTTACAAATTTTGGAACGTGGACATATTTTGTAGTGCATCAAGAACACATCGGGCCCTATTTTAACGATCTGAGCACATGGTCTGAAGCGCATGGCGCAGGTGCACTTAGGACGTGTCCAGATCCACTTTTGCTAGTTTAACGACGGAAAAAAACGGTTGGTGCGCCAGGCGTATGGTTTAAAAGGGTTGTACCTAGTCTCTTAATGAGTCATGGGTGTGTTTTGGGTGTAACGTGCAATAAACCAATCAGAGTTTCATCTGCCATTCCCTTTAAAAGCCAGTTGCGATTGCACCATGGCGGATTCGCTATTTATGAGCGGAAAGACTGATCGCTTCTCAAGAGAGGAATCCTTTTATTTTTAATATGTAAAAATGTCTGTGTGCTGCTGCGCGTCCCTGTGTGCGTAATAAAAAAGTATACGCGTGTTGTGCACCCGCCTATAGGCACATATTACTAACGCGCACTTTAAATAACACAAAAAATACTGCGCTATTGACTTTAGACCAGGTTTTTGTTGGTCAATGGCGCAGTCGCTTTCAGTTGCCTCAAAATAGCAATGCGCCAACAATGCATCTTAACACACCTCTTTTTTAGATCAGCACGTCCATGAGCGAACAGATGGGTACGAGGGCATTTGCTATTTAAACAATGTGGTGCTGGACGTGAAAATGATAACTGTGTCAGGCTGAAACTAGCAAAAAACACTTGCCTGGAGTCGCATTGTGCCGGGTGTATGATAGGGCCCATCATGTCAAAAAAAATTATTCTAAGACATTCTGCACTCATTTTATTGCATTTGAAGTATGAACACATTTACAAATAAAGGTTTCAGTTGCAAGCAGCCTAGACATGAAGTTGACCTTGTTTATGGTACAAAAATAACAAAAATGGCTCAAATCAAACATTGACATGTATTAAAGGAACAGATCCAATGGAAATTCTGTCATCATTCACCCTCATGTCATTCCAAACATGTGGGTAATATTGTCAAGAATGTTGATTACTTCCTATCGACTTCCATTGTATTTTTTGTCCTTACAATGGAAGTCAATTGGAGCCTAAACTGTTTGCTTATCAACATTCTTCAAAATATCTTCTATTGCATTCAGTAAGAAAGCCATACAGATTTAGAATGACATAAAGGTGAGTAAAATATTATTGGGTTTAATATTAGAACTACAAATAATATGCAAAATTCTTAATGCTGTAAATGCAAAATAAAACATCATTATTTACCAGTCTAACACATGAAACAAACACAGAGACTATTGTGTTTTACCATATTACGAAGTGACAGGAGAATTTCACCCTCCATAACCCTCAGAGTGTGCATACTGCCTCTGAAAACTTTGCAAAACTTCTTTCTCACTGGATTGGTTTAAGTTAAGTGAACCCAACCTTTGCAAAAAGCAATGACAAGGTTTCATAAGTGAGCAGCATTCAACAGTAATTGGTTTCAAGATGATGCTTTTAGAAAATGAGCACACAGAGATTTATTTGATATCTCAACACAATTTATTTTTAGCATCTTGTTAGCATGCTCCTTTTTTCTTTTCTTTTGCTTTTATATATCTTGGATGTGAAAGCAATAAGCTAAGTGGCTCAGCTGCCTGTACTTGCACTTGCATTGCAGCTTTTCACTATCCGATTATAGCGTTTTTGTCAAGCATCATCTCTTTCTCTTACACAAGCACAGACACACATATACAAACATATAGCATTGTGCACCAACTATGATTACATCAAAAATTGGGGTTTACTGGCACCTAATTAAAACAAATATGGTTCATATTATTGCCTGTCATCGGGAAGTTAATAAATCCTGATGGATGGATAAAGTCAATTTGAAACAGGGACATGGCACAAAAGAGTTTGTTCAGTTCCCCTCCATGCATCAATGTTACTCTTACATGCTAAGCCAGAGTTTCTGGAATCAATTTATTTTTGGGGAATAAACTCTTAAGAATAAATCCACCCATTGAGAGGAGATGAAGTGGAAGAATCAGAGAACGCTATAAGCAATTTGAACCCATTTAAACTTTAGGATGTGTGTGGTTTGGACACCATGTTCCTTTTCTTTTTTTTTATTAAAAAAAATTATAATTCTATTTCCTGTTTCGGGTGCTTTAGAGTCTTCATCAAAACAAAGCCACATATTTTGACAGACATGTCATATTGAGTTAATTCTAATTGCATAAATTAATAAAGTATATATTATGTGTGTGTGTATATATATAAATTATGTATATATAAATACAAACACATGCATCTATATATTTAGGAATATGTATATTTATATAAAATATTAATTATATAAATATATATACAGTATATACAGGCAAATATTTCTTAAATATATACATGAATGAGTATATAATATATTTAGTTTATTATATATATATATATATATATATATATATATATATATACACACACAAAATAATAAACACATAACAAAAAATAAACTCTAATAATAAACACTCAACACAAGTTCACATATTTTGACAGACATGTCATATTATGAATCAATAAGAATATTTAAATTAATATTTAAATAAATACAATTAATTAATTAATTAATTCAATGAATAAATAAAATGATAAAATAGTATAAAACAAATATTTATGTAATAAACTCAACAACAACAACAGCAAGACAAGGTCATATGCTTTGACAGACACGTCATAATCCACACATCTGTGCAACAAACAAATAAGCCGTTTAACACATAGCAATATTAATTACTTTCATGACTGTTCAGTTGAAAGACTATTGCTGTTGTCTGACTTTTATTTGGGTGGTCTGAACAAATCCCCCATCTCTAGGCAGTAAATTGCATGTGCCACAGATACATATCAGACCTAGAATGTTCCGCACAGGATGAGTGACAGCAAGGTAAACAAAGTGTGGCACAGATCAGCACCGTGCAAAATCACTTTCAGACTGATTTGAATTCATTGGGCTGTCCGTGGGGATAGCATCATTCACATGTGGCAATAACACCATGAAACTCAACAGATGCCTCTCTAGAAAATCACTCACATATTCACTTCACTTATTTTATTTATTCACTTTTTCAACCTCCTGTTTTCTTTATCTTTTCTTGTCCTCTAATTCACTTAATTCAAATAATTTATCAAAAAGTCTCATACAATGGTCTGTAATTAATCCATCCAGTTTTACCCACGTTGCTACAGTAACAGCAACATGTTTTGTATCAATAATAACCGCCCATTATCTCTGGTTTTAACTCTGATCATCATTAACTGAAATAGATGTACCTATTTACACTCTCTGGCGCACACTATTGAAAGCGTAATGTATAGAAACTGTTTAAAGGCCAGATAATTAGAGTAATTTCCTTGAACAAGAGACACATACAGTTGTGGGCTCATTTCACAGACGTGCAAAATGAAGATACAACAGATTGGAGAGGACCATTTTCTGTTTGTAAAATGAATAGACCCCATCGTCGCCCTTTCTCTTACATTATTCAGAAAGAGAAATTCACAAACATAACCTGCTTTTCCCAAAACATAACACCTTTCTGAATATTTCATCATAGGCTGTAGGTCTCAGAGATAGCCATGAATAGACATGACTTTGGTCAGCTGGGAAAAAATATATAATGTCACATTAATTCTGTCACTGAAACTTGTGAATGTAAGAATCTCATACAAGCATTGAATCCCTGAGCATTGAATCTGGGTAATATGAAATCCATTATTTACATTTATACCAACATAAGTTACATCTTCCTCAAGTCATAATTGTAGACACCTACAATTTTTTTTTTTTTTACTAAAAAAAAAGTTTTATAGGATATTGAACATTGTTTAGCTACTCAGACGCCATGAGCTCTGGAGGTTCAGCATCAATTAGAGGCTTTGTCAACAGATGAGGCCTTTTATTTCCACAAATGTCAGCTATTTTCTCATGGGGTCTTTACATGAAAACGAAATGCTGGGGCTAATTATGTTAAATAGATATGATATTCACATGTTATTGCTCTGCAATCTCCTATAAGGATTGCATTGCTGTTATATAAATGAATACATAAGTGCAGGGAATAAACTGCAAAGAGATTGATGCACAAAATTAAATAAAATTTAATAAAATGTAATAAATTAATTTAAATTAAATTGCACACTTTTAAGAGCTCTCTACCAATTGACTGTCATTGAAAATTTTAATTAAGGTTAAATAATGAAATTATTTTATTTAGAGATTAAGTTGATAAGCTGAATAGTTTATCAAGGAAAGGTAATACATGGTTTTAATTAGGATGTAAAACAATAATTAATAAATAAAATTATGTAAAGTAATATCACATTTATATTCATTAATATAAATGTTGTATAAATAAAATCAAATACATTTCACATGTTAAGAGCTCACCATCAATAAACTGTGACTGAAAAAAAAAATCTATATTTTATTTGGAGATAAGCCAATATATATATATATATATATATATATATATATATATATATATATATATATATATATATATATATATATATATACAGTGGTGGTCAGAATTATTGGCACCCCTGGTAAATATGACCAAATATGACTGTAAAAAATAAATCTGCATTGTTTATCCTTTTGAGCTTTTATTTAAAAAATTCATACAAATTTAACCATTCATTGAAGTAAAAGAATGGAAAGTTGGGGGTAAATCACATTATGAAATAAATGCTTTTCTCCAAAACACGTTGACCACAATTATTGGCACCCCTAGAACCCCTAGAGTAAAATATCTCTGAAGTATATTCCCATTAATATTTAAAAAAATTTAGCACACCAGGGTGACTAGGAACATGGAATTGTCCAGCTATGATGTCTTGTTCCACAGGAGTAAATATGAGGAAACACAAAGGCCAAATTTTCTTAATCATTCATCACCATGAGTAAAGCCAAAGAATATAGTTCTGATGTGCAGCAAAAGATTGTTGAGCTTCACAAAATAGAAAGTGGCTGTATGAAAAAAGCTAAAGCATTGAAAATTCCCATTTCCACCATCAGGGCAATAATGAAGAAGTTCCAATCAACTAAAGATGTTAAGAATCTGCCTGGAAGAGCAAGTATGTCTAACAACCCCTACATCACCACATGTTGTTTGGAAGGGACTCAAGAAAAATCCTTCTTGCTCATCCAGAAACGAACTCCAGCATATTCAGTTGTCAGACACGACTGGAAATTCGAAAGGGGCCTGGATCTATGGTCAGATGAAACTATAAAAAGCAAATCTACAAGATGGGTTTGGTGCAAACAGGGATAAAAAGTACCCCATGCCCAGGGTTAAATTTTTTTTAGCTGGAGGTCCTGGACATCTTGTTCAGATACATGGTATAATGGATTCTAGCAAATACCAACAGATAAAAAATCAAAACCTGATGGCCTCTGCTAGAAATCTTATAGAAATCTCGTGGTTGGACCTTCCATCAGGACAACGATCCAAAACAAACATCAAAATCAACACACAAATGTGTCACTGCCATGACCATCCCAGTTCCCTGACCTGAACCCTATAGAAAATGAGTGGGCTGAACTGAAGAGAAGAAGCACCAACATGGATCTGGGAATCTGAAGGATCTGGAGAGATTCTGTATTGAGGAATGGTCTCTGATCTCTTGTCAGGTGTTCCCCAAACTCATCAGGCATTATAGAAGAAGACTCAGAGCTGTTATCTTTGCAAAAGAGGGTTGCAAAAAGTATTTAATAAAAGGGTGCCAATAATTGTGGCCAATGTGCATTTATTTCATAATATGATTTACCCCAGAACCCTTTCAATTCTTTTATTTCAATGAAAGGTTCGATTTTTGTGAATTTTTTGAATAAAAGATCAAAAGGATAAACAATGCAGATTTATTTTTTACAGCCATAATTGATCATATTTACCAGGGGTGCCAATAGTTCTGACCACCACTGTGTATATATATATGTATATATATATATATTACTGAGTGCCTCTTTAATGCAAAGGAAAGGAAGTACACTCAAAAATTTAAAACATTCAAATTGAACTGAATGAACTGAATCCTTATGCAATTTAATTGATTAAGGATTGTTCTATTATTCAATTAAAATACATAATGATTATTCAATTCAATTTGATGGAATTTTGCTATTAATTAAATCGCGTAAATCAAAATTTTTTTGGGGACCTTTAACTCCTTCCTAACAAAGATGCTGCACTGTGGTCAAGAGCGGTTTTGGTCATTGCTGCAGCCATGGAAGCATCTGTTTCAGCCTCATCTTCAAATGGAGACATGTTTCTAAAGGTCATATTGCACATACTTGATTGCAAAGCAAAGATAGCCATCACTAAAAGACACCTAGACAGCTCACAAAGAGGTACTCAGACGCCGATCAGATGGCTTTAACAGGGAAAGTGGGCTCCAATGACCACCCAGACCACCCAAACTGGCCACACAAGTGCTGTGACTGCCAATGGAAAAGTGATATTCTACCCATATCCAATGAACGCTCACTGCTGACTGGACACTCTGAGGTCTCCACGTCTCCTGGATCTCCTCTCTGTCTCGAAGGCTGACAATCAATATAATGGACAATGACATTTAAAGAGAAGTTTCTGACTTCACCATAGGTTAGTGGTAAAAACAGATGTATACTGCACATTTTTAAGCATGTCAAGAAATGAAGGGAAAAAAGCTTCAGATGTCTGGATTTTTTTTTAAATAAAATAAACATACAGAATGTCACACGTCCATAGAAAAAGAGAGAAGAGCTGTGATGTGACAATACATTGTAATGGTTAAATTGACCTGTTTACTGTTTGTTGCCTGATAAATGGCAGAAAATTACAGCACATATACTTCTCAGAATCCCAACGCAGAGAGCTTTTATCCTGTAATGAGAAAAAATTTGACTTTGCATGTGGCATATTTTCCAATATGCATTTGCCACGGCCATTACTCACACGCTAACATCAAGACAAATAAAACAATTACCCATCTGTAATTAGTTTTCACAGCACAACTCAAGTTGCCATCATTTTAAATACTAATAGTGTCACCACCGCGCATGGCTGAGGTTCAGGCAAAACATTTATTATGGAAGGTCATCATTTTAAAATCTCGTTAGCTGTACCTGTGGGCCTGAAGGTCAGGATCTACTCGAAGTTGTGTTATGTATGACAGTGGAGCCAGCCAACTCCCCCCTTCCTGTTCTCTGCCTCACTTTAAGCTGTCATAATTTTGAATTAGGCTGAGACGTATCATCATCCTGGTAATATTTCATATGTGCCATCACATGCAGCCAAGAGGCAATAAACAAAGCAATTACAAAGGCCTGCTCCTGCAAAACAAACCTGCCCCCATCCTTGCCGGCCTCAATTTCTCTATTTGGTAATTCACATGAATATTTTAAATGTCATCAAACCTGTGTCACACATCCATAAACACCGTAGATGGATACAAGCGTACTCACACATTTGGTTTTCTGTAACAGCATTCTTTCCATTTACTTCCACTGTTTTAATGCTAAGCTAATGATATTTTCTATAGACTCTTAAAAATAAACACAGTAATGCCACGGAACTATAATTTTGGGTTCCCGAAAGTAAACAATTCTTAAAAGAACCAGTTTTTCTTAGTGTGACGAAAGGAGGGGGGGTGGGGGGAATTCAGCATGTAGAAACGGTGAGAGAGAGAACTCTGATTGGCTGTTCAGCGAATGAGTCAGTGCACGAGAATAATAGCAAAACAGCAAGCAAAGAAGTCTAAACAGTACAGATAGAAGGCTGTTTCTAATGTTACGTCATCTTACCTGAGTGTTCCTGGCCGAAAATTTTAATAGCTATTAACATGAGCGAGTGGAAATAAAGAAAGTGATCAGCAGGATTTATATTCAAAAGGGTAAGCACGTGCTGGTTTGTTTACGGTTTGTGTATCTGCAGCTTGCAGCATCGGTTTCCCTTTCTGAATGACGAATAGACAAATATATCTGCAGAAATAGACAGTTGTCTCATTTACAACACAGTCGGCTTTCATCAGCGCTAGTTCTTTGGCGTCGGTTTGGTGTGTCCCCACCTTAAAGTCCCAGTGAACCGGAAGTTGCAACTGATTTTATTTCAGTGCTGTGACGTATTTCCAAGTGAAACGGAATATTGAACAAGGGGCAGGGTTTTACTTCTGTGCTCCTCCTCTCCATCTCTCGCTCATAGCAGACTAACTGTTGGAGGGGAGTGGTTAAGGATATTTAAACCCAAGCCGTCAAGCTGCCGTCATCGGAAAGGGACCACCATTCCAGACCGGAAGTTACTTTTCAGATTTTGATTAAAGATTACCACGGCAAACTATTTTTTTTCACGAATTAACTGTTCACCCTAAGACCTGTAATGTGTGCTAACAAAGTAAATAATAATCGATTTTGATTTCATGAGGACTTTAAAGGTTCTTCCTGGACCATAAATGCCAATACTGAACGCTTGCTGCAAGAAAATATTTATTATGTAAATAACACTCAGTTATTTGAGTCGTTTTTGGGGTTTAATATTTCATTCTGATATTATGTATCGTAATTCTATATTTTATTAATATTAGTTATGTGTTTATTTTATTTGGAGATATTATTTTGCCCGTTTTAAGTCATTATGGCTATAGAGACTTTTATTATGAAATGCGGCTTCCCGGAAAGGCAGGAGATCACCGAGAGAATGAACAGCGCGGTCACGGAGGTAAAATAGGGAAATAGGGGCTTTTTAAAGTAAATTTAAGACATTTAGTTGCTGTTTGTTTTATTTTCTAATTATTTTAGTATGTTTCGTCTTGGGCTGTTTAGTATCTGGTTGAAAGTGCACACGCTCTTATGGTGTTGTGGCGTATTATTATGGGGTTAAAAAAGGATAATAAATGGAAAAAGAGGACGAACACAAACATTAGTGGAAGAGCAAATTTCTTAATTTCAACCATGCTACATATTAAACCTTTTTCCTCATATTTGGATGCTCCCAAAAAGAGCAACTCCTGAGTCCTGACCCACACACACTTACAGACAGAAATGACAAAAGCCAAAAAACTACCACTGTATGCTTCATTACCCTTACGCAAAAAAAATATATTTCCCAATATATGAATGATCATATTAAATGATTTAACGGTAAATTTGAAAATATAAAAAATCATATATTGTGTTAATATATTACAATATATTGAATAATACATAAGGAATTGCCGCTTTTCATATATTGAAAAGTATGTGACAATATATTTACTAATATATCATGATGTATGTAATTTTATATTCAGTAATACACTTCATAATATATAGATGTATATGTGATCAGATATGGTACTGCATGTGTGATATATTGCAGATATATTTACTCATGCATTATAAACGCACATATATAGAGAAATATATAATGTAATATACATTACAATGGTAACCCCAAAAAATCACACATGCCAGAAAACCTTTTAAATTACAAAATAATAGAACATTAAACACTAACAGCTCTCCCCCTATATTAATATTGAGCAAAACACATGAAATAACACATAAATTGAACATTCACTCTCCTTTAACAGTCAGAAGCAAAGCATGCTGGGAGTCTGTTGTAACCACTGATTGTACCTCATTCTGTGAATGTGTGTGTATATGTGTGTACATATATTGCAATATATGTACACAATAAAGGATAACATTTGAATATTACATGTAGCAATGCTATTTTTGTCTTAAATTCTAAATATTTTATATGTATCAATATATAGCCATACATGGTCAATGCATATTGCAATTTATTGAAAAATATAGTTTCCCATTTATGGAAATGTATTATGTAGTATATTGCATTATATTTTTCAGTATATTCCCATATATTTTTGTTCCGTAAGGGTAATGCATACAAATGTGGGTGATGGAAGTTTGAATTTAGCTTGCAATAGTGCCTGTAATGCCCCCTCCCTCGAAGGCCCGCACCATACCCTGTGTGTTCCATCTCTGACTGTCCCAAAGCATAAAAGTTACAAAAAGAAAGAAAAAGAATTCTACATCAATGTCACAACTAACTCTCCTTCAAACATTCCACTTTTTACACTGAAGATCTCTTTCCCTAATCCTCTGATCTGACTTTGTCTCCTCATTCATTCAGGAGGTGATGTCTCGGCTCTGTGTACACTGAACAGCTCCTGCAGGATCTCACCATCTGTTCTGCTGTTGACTCAGTCTTCAGCTGAGGTATGGCCATGTTTACTGAGCGAGCGCTCACTCACAGGCGGCCAGACCTGCACACAAAGCTATTTTTTCTCTCTTCACTTGGTCACCTTAATTTTATTTTTAAAAAATGAAAAGCATTTTATCGTTTATGCTCATGTCATTCCAAACCTGACTTTTTCTTCTGTGGAACACAAAAGAAGATATTTTGAAGAATATTGATTACCATTGACTTTCATTATCAGAATTTCCATTTTGGGTGAACTATACTAACTAAACGCTCACACACACACACACACGTCTGGTTCGCTATCTTTGTGGGGACTCTCCATAGACATCATTTTTTATATGTTTTTATACTGTACAAACTGTATATTCTATCCCCTTACACTAACCCTACCCCTAAACCTTCCCATCACAGAAAATGTTCTGCATTTTTACATTTTCAAAAAAAAAAAACTCACTCTGTATGATTTATAAGCTTGTTTTCTTATGGGGACCTCAATTTAAGTCCCCACAGTGAAACAAGTCCCCATAAGTCAGTGTGCATTTAGGTTGAAGTCCCCACCGGGACAGAAAAACATGAACACACACACACATTGTGTTTTTATGTTTTATGGTATCTTTCCATAGACATTTTTTGTATACTGTACAAACTGTATGTTCTATCCTCTAACCCTAAACCTACCCATCACAGAAAACTTTCTGCATTTTTACATTTTCAAAAAACATAATTTAGTCTGATTTATTAGCTGTTTTCACCTATCATTCATTGACCTCAAATATGGCTTATCACTTGAAACATGTTAGTAGCAACTTTACAAGTCTGCTTGCTCTAACGTTAACCTTGATAAATGCGTGCTATTATTAGGTGCACATCCATGTGTTTGTGTGGAGAGCGCGCTTACTGCATGACATACAGGCGCCGGCGCGATCACTTGCATTTAACTTAAAATACTCCATCATTTTTGGTCATACAGATAAGAGTAATGCAAACTGTAAAGGGCCTACTTTTATTTCTGTAAACTCACAATAACAACAAAACGTTGTGCTTTTGTAAAATAAAGAAAACAGACAGGATATGCTTTCTACTGACTTGAGCACGTAACAAACATGAACCGAAACTCAGCATATACTTGCCTCACAGACATTTCTCTATCTACAGAAAGCTCGAAATGTCAAGTGATTGTCAACAAATTCAAGTGGAAAACAAATATTCTCAGATTATGTAATATGTATGAAACATGCACATAGGCGTGTCCACTGCAGAGATGACGAGTCAGCATCGTCGACTTAATCTCTGTAGCAGAAAACACAGAAAACGTTATGAATAAATTATTAAAATAGACAGTCTCCTTCTGTTTTGACACACTCATAATCATTACATTTGCAGGGGTGCTGCGGCAAGCTTTATGTGTGCGCTGTTAGTGGGTGGGATATATTAGGCAGCAAGAGAACATTTTCCCCTCAAAGTTGATGTGTTAGAAGCAGGAAAAATGGGCAAGCATAAGGATTTGAGTGAGTTTGACAAGGGCCAGATTGTGATGGCTAAACGACTGGGTCAGAGCATCTCCAAAACTGCAGCTCTTGTGGGGTGTTCCCGGTCTGCAGTGGTCAGTATCTATCAAAAGTGATCCAATGAAGGAACAGTGGTGACGGGTGGCCATGGGCGGCCAAGGCTCATTGATGCACGTGGGGAGTGAAGGCTGGCACGTGTGGTCCGATCAAACAGACGACCTACTGTAGTTCAAATTGCTCAAGAAGTTAATGCTGGTTCTGATAGAAAGGTGTCAGAATACACAGTGCATTGCAGTTTGTTGCGTATGGGGCTGCAGACCAGTCAGGGTGCCCATGCTGACCCCTGTCCACCACCGAAAGCACCAACAGTGGGCATGTGAGCATCAGAACTGGACCACAGAGCAATAGAAGAAGGTGGCCTGGTCTGATGAATCACATTTTCTTTTACATCACGTGGATGGCCGTGTGCGTGTGAGTCACTTACCTGGGGAACACATGGCACCAGGATGCACTATGGGAAGAAGGCAAGCCGGCAGAGGCAGTGTGATGCTTTGGGCAATGTTTTGCTGGGAAACCTTGGGTCCTGCCATCCATGTGGATGTTACTTTGACATGTACCACCTACCTAAGCATTGTTACATACCATGTACACCCTTTCATGGAAACGGTATTCCCTGGTGGCTGTGGCCTCTTTTAGCAGGATAATGCGCACTGCCACAAAGCAAAAATGGTTCAGAAATGGTTTGAGGAGCACAACAACGAGCTTGAGGTGTTGACTTGGCCTCCAAATTCCCCAGACCTCAATCCAATCGAGCATCTGTGGGATGTGCTGAACAAACAAGTTTGATCAATGGAGGCCCCACCTCGCAACTTACAGGACTTAAAGGATCTGCTGCTAACACTGTGGTGCCAGACACCACAGCACACCTTCAGGGGTCTAGTGGAGTCCATGCCTCGACGGGTCAGGGCTATTTTGGCAGCAAAAGGGGGACCAACACAATATTAGGAAGGTGGTCATAAAGTTATGCCTGATTGGTGTATATAGGCAATTAAAGGCTCATTATTATGATTTATGTAAACACGAGATTAGTTTAAATGAACGACTACTAGTCGACTAGAAAAATCTTTAGGCGAGGGCAGCCCTAACACACACACACACACACACAATTCAGTTACAGCAAAAGTACAAGATTTGGCTTAGAGTTAGTGTTAGTGGGCTATTTTAAAATGTGAACTAGTGTTCCAACAGCCAGTAAATCAATTCAAATTAACCTTTTGAGGATGCAGGTGATCGAATGTTGGGACCAGCTGATCCTGCAATCAAAGCTTTTGTGGTCAGAGCACCAGTTTGGCTCCAGTCTGCTGAGGGACCTCTCTGACGGGGGCTTAACGCCCACACTAGGATATTCCTGTCTCCCCTGTAGTGTAGCGTGGGCGTCTTGATCTATGTTCAGATATCGATTCAGCATTCAGGCCATGTTCTGATCTATCTGGTCTTTCTGATGGGTATTTGAGAGTCTCAGAGGCATTTAGAGAACAAAACAAACCGGAGGAGAGGGGATTTTATCGGCTATCCTTAGCAATAACACAAGAAGAGAATAGAATCTGAGGGTATACACTAATATTTCGGTAGACTTGCCTGTCCCTCTTTCGCTTTAAACTACTGGAAGGTAGGATTGTTTTGGCTAAGGACCGAGATCTGTATCCACATCCATATGTTTAACACCTTGTGCTCGATTTTTCTTCATGCTGTTTGATGGAGATGCTATATCTGACAGTTTTCCGTCACCCTGGTGGGCTGGTTAAGACCTTTTGTATCAGGATTTAATGAGAAAATCTCACCCCTCAATCACGTCCAGCCTCCCATGAGGAGAGGGAAGGTCAGTTTTGGGATGCGTTCTGGCCTGTTTATTCGCATCATTAAAACAGGGCCACAATTAAAAGCCTCCTGCGGGAGATTTCAGACAGGCAAAAAACACATCAGACATTGATGGACGGATTCACGCTGTGCCCGCCTGGGCAAGTTCAGCGTCTCATGTGAAACGCCTTCGGCAAACTTGTTTTCTCTTGTACTACTGTCCTAAAATAATAATAATAATAATTGGTCACACTTTAGAAAGTTTTTTTTAATATTTGTTCCACCACATAAAAGAAAAACAAAATATTATTATTGTTATGTAAATGCATTTGGTGACACCAACTCAAAAATTGACTAATAGAGTGAAGTACTGCTTGTTTAAAACATTTGCTAATTAGCATGGAGACAAAGATATCAGTAACTTGAAGGCTGCAATCAACAATCTAAGGCTGAATTTTAGTTTCGCCCTCTTGTAATGTTAAAAAGTGCTCAGAATAAATGTCTGTAGCTTCTTTAATTAATGTTTAAAGTTCACCTAAGTTGAAGCTTTGCAGCATTTTACTTTATTGGCATCTCTTTGGTTTGTTTGCTATCACAAAGACTACCATATCTAGTCACATTTAGTGATATCTGCTAAACTCCCCTTTCCAAATTCCAGGATCAATACGAATATGCAGCATTCCAAAAACAGTAGGCATACAGCATACCTGTTATATTTGTATATGTTGGCATGACAATTTTACCTGTTTCTGTATTACAACAGAATCGAATATGGGCAGGACTTAAATCAGTAGAGTGTCAAAACTAACCTTTTAGATGTAACTATTCTATTTATAGTTTCAATACAGCAAATACATGATATGTATAACTTATAAATGCTATAATGAAACAGATCAAATAATATATGTAAAAAAACAACTAAAAGGATTAAAATACTAATAATAATCAATCCATTCAACTGAACCGTTTCTGAAAAAAACTGAAATTAAGCTCAAATAAAATAGAAACAAATATTACTTGAAAAACGTATACTTAAAGAATTTCAACGACAATTAGAAATGTTGCCTTGGCAATTGAGATAAATGAAGCTTAAATTGCAATGCTAAAACTGTAAAATAATAATAATAATAATTTTATTACTAATAAAATTGTTTTACTAAAACTGATATAAAAATAAATTAAAGATGAATACAAATAAGGTTCCACTTTATATTAGGTGGCCTTAACTACTATGTACTTACATCAAAATATAAGTACAATGTACTTATTGTGTTCATATTGTATTGCAAAACACTTTTGCTGATATTGAGGTGCGATATGGGTAAAGTTAGGGACAGGTGTGGTGGTATGGGTAAGTTTAAGGGTAGTTTATATATATATATATATATATATATATATGGCCAAAATTATTAGAATATACACTCACCTAAAGCATTATTAGGAACACCTGTTCAATTTGTCATTACTGCAATTATCTAATCAACCAATCACATGGCAGTTGCTTCAATGCATTTAGGGGCGTGGTCCTGGTCAAGACAATCTCCTGAACTCCAAACTGAATGTCAGAATGGGAAAGAAAGGTGATTTAAGCAATTTTGAGCGTGGCATGGTTGTTGGTGCCAGACGGGCCGGTCTGAGTATTTCACAATCTGCTCAGTTACTGGGATTTTCACGCACAACCATTTCTAGAGTTTACAAAGAATGGTGTGAAAAGGGAAAAACATCCAGTATGCGGCAGTCCTGTGGGCGAAAATGTCTTGTTGATGCTAGAGGTCAGAGGAGAATGGGCCGACTGATTCAAGCTGATAGAAGAGCAACTTTGACTGAAATAACCACTCGTTACAACCGAGGTATGCAGCAAAGCATTTGTGAAGCCACAACACGCACAACCTTGAGGCGGATGGGCTACAACAGCAGAAGACCCCACCGGGTACCACTCATCTCCACTACAAATAGGAAAAAGAGGCTACAATTTGCACAAGCTCACCAAAATTGGACAGTTGAAGACTGGAAAAATGTTGCCTGGTCTGATGAGTCTTGATTTCTGTTGAGACATTCAGATGGTAGAGTCAGAATTTGGCGTAAACAGAATGAGAACATGGATCCATCATGCCTTGTTACCACTGTGCAGGCTGGTGGTGGTGTAATGGTGTGGGGGATGTTTTCTTGGCACACTTTAGGCCCCTTAGTGCCAATTGGGCATCGTTTAAATGCCACGGCCTACCTGAGCATTGTTTCTGACCATGTCCATCCCTTTATGACCACCATGCACCATATAATCCTTTAGGTGAGTGTATATATGGCCAAAATTATTAGAACACCTGACAGATCTGAAAATATTTACCTTTTTTTTCCCTCCAAAACATGATTTCATTTCATAATGTTCATGAAACATGCAGATGGTAGCTCTGACCGTCAAATATCAGATGAGTCAGTCATACTGTTTTTATCCACTTTCAACTTTAATATTTGGTATATCCGCCTTTTGCAGCAATTACAGCAGCACATCTCTCTGGCATAGTGTCAATATATTTCCTCTGAGAATTTCAACATTGATGTTATCCCATGCCTTCTGCAACTGAAGCCAATGGTTTTCCTTTGAATGTACAATAGATCTGTCTAGTTTATTTTCCAACTCGACCCAAATGTGCTCGATGGGGTAGAGGTCCGGACTTTGCGACGGAAGGAATCTGCTGGAACATTGAAAATGATGGACTGGCCCCCTAGTCCATCATTTTCAATGTTCCAGCAGATTCCTTCCGTCGCAAGTAGTTCCGGCAATAGTTAGAAGAATGTTTCGGGTCATTGTCCTCTTAGAAAATAAATCCAGGCCCAATAAGACGACTCCCAGATGCCAAGTGTTCTAATAATTTTGGCCACCACTGTATATAGAAAATGTCGAAAGAGACAGAATAGAATAGAATAGAATAGAGTTTAATATTACTTTTGTAGGTGTTCAAGAATATTGCTCAGATTTATACAAGTATTTAAAAGTCTTCCACCTGCACACCCTGCAGCAAACAGACAAAAATATTTACAGTCAGTAGAAATTCTGTTTGATTACTATAGGTTTATATGAATTCCACCGGGATCAGCTGTACCAATCTCTGGAAACGAGGAACTAGATTATCAAAATTATCCACTTGATTATACAGCACCTGCAGCCATGGCAATAAGACGCCACTCCAAACTCTTTTCAACAGGCTCATTCATTAGTATCATTCACCGTTGTCAGTGCACCTGACAAAGCATGTCCTTTATTATTTGAAAGTGCCACCAACTGATACTGTATACTAGGATGCTGATGCTCAAAATGACAGTAAACTAGTGATAAATGCAGGAGTGAAATAGTAAGGATGCTATAATGCTATAAGGTCTATCGCTTTGAATAAGCAGCCAATCACAGACACTCCATCTTCATAATCTGTCATCCTTACGCATCAGAGACCTTTATAATGGAGTGAGCGATGGTGGGCACGGGCAGACTGAATTTAAGCCCTCACCTCAATGAGAGTGTTAGTGGCTTCATCCACCACAGACCTGTTATACCTAATAGCATGTTAGAGCTGAGAACCTGCATCCAATCAATGGTCTATCAACCTCTGATTGGGCCCCCATACACAGCAGGGCCAGCCACAAATCACAACCTCGGGTAGAAGAGGTTTGGGTCACTTGAGTGGGAAAACAAACAGCAAATCAAAGCTGGCCTTCTTTCCCCGTCTATTTCTTTTTAATTTGCATCTACAAACAAAAGTCCTCCATTAGACTCCCGCCGTAATGCCCCATGCAGCAACCGGTAAGATGCAGGATTGAGTGTTCTGTGTGTTTCTGCAGCAAGATTTCCTGTTCTCTGTGCATTTTCAACTCCCCCAGGGTAATTATGGGATGTTCGGGGCTGCGCCCTTGTCCTCGGGCAAGCTGGTGTCTTGAGTTGTTAGGATCACAGGCTTGAGAAGTCATTACGCTCTGATCAATGGCGTTCTCTGAAGGGCTGTGGACACAGTTGTGGTGTGAGCTGTGTGATTAACACCAGCTCATCACAAAGCTCAAAGGACTCAACACACAAATTAACATGAAGGCGAGATGGCTGCAACCGTAAATTAAAGCAGGCCGAGGGAAACAAATAAAGAAGTTATGCTTAATGGTGTTTATGAAAGCAGGCCCACACAGAGAGGACATCCCAGCAGACAGTGGTCAATAAGAGGTAAACAACACCTACAAATACCAAGAAAACACACACACACACACACACACACAAACTGATATAAAACCCAAGAAAACTCAAATAGAGAACCCCTGCTGTGCATATCATACATTTTTAAAGACCAGATCAGGAAACTCTATTAAAGGCCAGAAATTAATATCTAGATCATTCATGTTATGCAGTGCAATGTCGCATCATAACGTCTTGTTTAATGACTAAATATTAGTAGGAATAGAGTTGTTGTGTATTTTATATTATCACAATTCATTGAACGGGGTAAATTTTAACTAAAGAAAATACAATTCCAGGTTTCAGTTTAGCTTTCTTATATTGTTATATTGTGGGATATAGTTTTAATTGACAGTCAATAAACTGTGGCTCCTTAATTAAATTAGCTTTAATTAAAGATAAATATAACTTAAGTAACTTCAATTAAATATATATATATATATATATATATATATATATATATATATATATATATATATATAATTTAAAAGGTTCTGCGTACAAGGAATTACTCATATCACATGCAATTCTGATATGGGTCAAACTAATTTTCCTTTATACTTTCCTGTTGAAAGGCGAGGCCGGGCATAAAGGGTTTTATTTTTACACGATGAAAAGACTGTTTTAATAATCCATTACTAGTGATGGTTTGTTTGATGGATCACAGCAGCTTCACGTTCAGTGAATGCAGGTGTGTGTACAGACAAGAAGACCTACACATTCACCCAGCATCCTTCAGGACTCAGAAGCTCCCCACTAAATATAGTACATCTCCCAGATCTCTGCTGCCCTTGAGGACTCAGACAAGTAGGCCAGGAAGAGAAAAATGGGGCGGCTTTGTGGTTGGATATGCAGCAAATTCAGAGTATCAATAATAGATGCCACAGTATCTAAAAATAATATTTCACCTACAATACACCTACAAGGTATAGGAAGAAATCAAAGAGATTTTTTTTTTCCCAGGTGAAGAAGACAAATCCAAAGGATGCTTTGGGAACATTCCAAACATCCTTTCTTTCCCAATAACATGGCTTACAGTTGAAACTGTTTGTAAACATACAGATAAACAAGCCAGCGAGGATACCATTTTCAGTTTGACAAAATTGAGATTCTGAGGAATGGAAACACAGTCTGTTCAATATGTTGTACTTTCTTAAGGTCCTGGGCCATATAACCTGCATTTTCAGAAGTTGTCTGGTCACTGGAGATTTGTGGCAAGACATACACTATATTGCCAAAAGTATTGGGACACCCCTCCAAATCATTGAATTCAGGAGTTCCAATCACTTCCATGGCCACAGGTGTATAACATCAAGCACCTAGGCATGCAGACTGCTTCTACAAACATTTGTGAAAGAACTCTCTCAGGAGCTCAGTGAATTCAAACGTGGTACCGTGATAGGTTGCCACCTGTGTCCAGTTGTCCATTTGTGAAATTTCCTCACTACTAAATATTTCACGGTCAACTGTTAGTGGTATTATAACAAAGTGGAAGCAATTGGGAACAACAGCAACTCATCCACGAAGTGGTAGGCCACGTAAAATCACAGAGCGGGGTCAGCACATGCTGAGGCGCACAGTGCGCAGAAGTCGCCAACTTTCTGCAGAGTCAATAGCTACAGACCTCCAAACTTTATGTGGCCTTCAGATTAGCCCAAGAACAGTGCGTAGAGAGCTTCATGGAATGGGTTTTCATGGCTGAGCAGCTGCATCCAAGCCTTATATCACAAGTGCAATGCAAAGCGTCGGATGCAGTGGTGTAAAGCACGCCGCCACTGGACTATAGAGCAGTGGAGATGTGTTCTCTGGAGTGACGAATCACGCTTCTCTGTCTGGCAATCTGATGGACGAGTCTGGGTTTGGCGGTTGCCAGGAGAATGGTACTTGCCTAACTGCATTGTGCTAAGTGTAAAGTTTGTTGCAGGGGGATTATTATGGTGTGGGGTTGTTTTTCAGGGGTTGAGCTTGGCCCTTTAGTTTTAGCGAAAGGAACTCTTAATGCTTCAGCATACCAAGACATTTTGGACAATATCATGCTCTCAACTTTGTGGGAACAGTTTAGGGATGGCCCCTTCCTGTTCCAACATGACTGCGCACCAGTGCACAAAGCAAGGTCCATGTAGATATGGATGAGCGAGTTAGGTGTGGAGGAACTTGACTCAACCCGATATAGTACCTTTGGGAGGAATTAGAGCGGAGACTGTGAGCCAGGCCTTCTCGTCCAACATCAGTGCCTGACCTCACAAATGCGCTTCTAGAAGAATGGTCAAAAATTCCCATAAACGCACTCCTAAACCTTGTGGAAAGGCTTTCCAGAAGAGTTAAAGCTGTTATAGCTGCAAAGGGTGAGCCAACTCCATATTAAACCCTACGGATTAAGAATGGGATTTCATTAAAGTTTATGTGCATGTAAAGGCAGGCGTCCCAAAACTTTTGGCAATATAGTGTATTTTGAAGGTTTCATTTATTTATCAAACAATATATCTTCTACTGTGAATACAATGTTTTTTTCATGCTTTAATATCTACAAATAAACACTTTTAAAATCACAAAAAATCCCCCAAAAATCATGGCAACATGGCAGACATGGCAAGAAATTTTTTTTTTAATAAAATTAATTGTAATTTTTTTCAAATGAAAATTGATTATTTTTTTGCATTATTTGCAGGTGCTATGCATTTTTTATACTTCGCTTTTCATGCCGTTAGTTTAGCAAAATGCTAACACTATCACCTCACGTGCGAAGTGGATTGTTAAAAGTGCCTATTATGAGGTTCCATGGTTAGGATGATGCTTTATAGGCACCAAGGTAGCTCACAATGTTTTGGAACAGTTTTGAGTTTGGAAAAAACAAATCCTAAATAAAGTGTAAAGTGCTCAACAACAAGTAGGCTATATCATTTATAACTGTGGGAGATTTGCTCTGCTCTTTTTCCCACTCAAGCCTCGATCCCATCAGATGTTTCACAGAATAATCTGGCCTCACCTGGCCGTGATGTAGCATCTGTGATTGGCTGATGCAATTCCACCAACAGCTCGCTCTCATAGCCTGAAGAGAGTCTGATGCCTGTTGTTAAGGGTGATGAGCTTTAGCTTGTAGACATACAGCTGCATCTGTCTCCCTTCCCCTCCATCAAACTCAAGTGGGTCTTGAATCTTTTAACGTCCCGTGGCGCTGGATTCAATCAGCGGTTCTCTTTGCTTCAGGGTTTCTCTTTGCGGTCAGTTCTGTTGTTTGTCTTAAACCATCCTAAATCATGTTGGAAAAATAAAAGACAGGTCACCTTGACGCTTTGTTGTAGCATGAGGTATTTTTCATGATATCCTGTCTAATATCTGTCTTGGCTGAGATAATTAGCCCATTAACGTTAATTAATCCGTGTAGTGATGAGAACACGGGCACACCTCATCTCCCGTGGATCATTGGTAAGTTAATCAACCGCTGATTTTCAAGCCTGTGTAAATATCACTCAGAACAGCAGCTTCGCCCGCAATCTGGGCTAACGCACTCCTTCTGTCTTTGTAATTGACAAACAAATGCAAATACCCTCATCCCTACATGAGGCCTCTATATTTGGGGAGGTGCATTAATAGGCGCTTCTCTTGAGTTTTGTCTCGAATGATCCGCATGAACTTCAGGTCAAACGTAGGTTTTCCTTGAAAACAGATTGAGGGAAAAGCTTTATGCCTGTTGAGTCGTTTATTTTCTTTAATCGCTGGCATAAAGACTAATTAAACTTCAGTTATTGAATGCGCAGCATCCAATAAAGCGAAAACTCGGCTCAGCAAGAGAGCAATTATATCTCAAATCTCACTGAGTTGCTCACTCCTGTCCGTGACAAACCAACTGGATCTGTAAGCGAAGAAAAACGTTCCGCTTCCGATGGAAATTAATGCCTGACATTTTTGCTTTGAGCGTTGGGTGTAGCATTCATTGTAAAGAATAGTGATTATGATTGCGAGGATAAAAATAATATGTGAGGATCTGTGAATCCCTGACATTAAATAGTCTCTTCAGCAGATTGTGAGCTGAGGATCGGGCTAATAATTGGATGGAGAAATGCGGGGGTAAAATATAACAGATGTATGATCATGTCTTTAACCATGATGAGAATAACCACCCACCTGTTTGATGAGGTACCTGAGGAAGATTACAGGGAGCAGAACTAAGAAAAATTAGTTATTAAACACTGAAGAGACACACAAGGAGATAACTTGAGACAGAAAACACCTACACAAAGCCAATTTGACCACATGCTAATTATCTCACACTATACCTACGGTCCAAAATAAGGTAAAACTTTCAACAGTAAAAATAGGCTCAAGCAGATATTATATTTTTAACCCCTCCATCGATCTCTTTCTAGTTATCTATTCACTGATCAATCAACCAGTTAATCAATCTATTGATCTGCATGTTAATTTGCCTCACGTTTGATCGCTTGGCAGTAAAATCACTCTTCCATCTCACAAATACTTAAAGGGATAGTTCACCAGTTGTCATTTACTCACCCTCATGTCAATCCAAACCTGTATGACTTTCTTTGTTCTGTGGAAGAAGATAAAAGTAGATATTTTACTCTTTCCCTGCCATTGACGGAAATGTCCTGCTCTCCGTGTGTTCACTGGCGCTATTACACTGTTAGCCCGGATATGATATCTAATTAAACATTTCATTACAATATACTTAAAATATTTAAGTTTGATTGCATTACTTATAAAATATTAGTAGATTCTGCTAATTTGTGGACATAATTTGAATGTGTGAATACATTTAATTTAAATGGACTCAAATGATGAAGTTTTACTCCTGACCACGCCTCATTTTATCGTGGTGTGTGAATTCAAGGAGCTGTTGATGAGAAGTTGGAACATTTGATTTAGCAAGTTCTACGGACATGTTCCCCAACATATACCTTTTTGTTGTTTCTTTGCTTCCAGAGAGACTGTTTGTGAGCAGTGATTAACATTGTTTGTTTAAACGATGGGACATTTTTCTCCGGTGAGCAAGCTAGTTTTCTCACTCGCGTGTGGCAGACATCACCGTGCTTGAACCCTTGACCTGCGAGTTTGACGGACGTTTTTTCCGTCTTTTCCCTTCTATTGTTTCTTTTTCACTCGATGAGCTGTTGTTGGGAGTGTAAACTTTGTTTGAACCTCTGGTGAGCACCGAACACCACGGCCGCGCTTCCAGCTGAGGAGTGAATATATGGTGAGTGCAATAATTTAACGTTTTATTTCGATATGTCTATTAATTGAAAGAGTAAGTTGAAGTTAATTAATGCGTTGAAAACAAAAAACGGATGGATGTACTACTGTTTTTTCCAGGTTCATAGCCCTCTTAACGACAGACTATCTTGTTTTGTGTTGCAGGTCAAGAAGAGATGCTTTGGAAATGTAAGTATTGCCCTCATAACTGTGAAAAGAGAGCACAGATATTTAAAAATGATAGGCTCAAACATGAAAATTATACAAGAACAGAACAATTTCCTTGTTTACTGGAATGTATGCACATTTATATCACTTCATGAACAATATGTACACTTATGCAGCCTTCACACCAAAACTCCAGATCAGCAGTATGTCATGTGGGTTTTCTGAGACCTGTTCTGAGGCTGATTATTTTATTAATCTAATGTAAGCCAAGTCAGGTACCATTATAAAGACTAACTTTAATGTTTGCTCCTTACAGAAAAGTTTTCAACGACAAGCCTAACATCAGCCAGATGGTACTTAAATGGCCAGCTCTTTCTATAGTAAACCAGGTATGTAGTGGTGCATTGACGCCATGTTGCAATTACCATAATTATGAGATTCCAGCTTGTAAAAAACGTTTATGTTCTCGTATAACTTGTAATAACAACCTGTAAACTGGGAATTTTCTGGGAGCCCCTACTTGTATAACTGTACCACCTACCTGCTGGGGATTCATTTAGCCATTGATAGTGTTGCCATAGAAATGCGTATTTCCCAGTCCAAGGACATGAACAGCTTGGAGAACGTCATATGTTGTCATCTTGGAATTACGTTAATTACGACATGGTGTGAACATAGCATATGACTTTGAGTATTTGACAACAGCACTATCTGACGCTATTATATGATAATGTCTTTGTCAATCTTTTTCTTCCTCTGTTAGGTTGCAACTGACTCAGGACTCATACAGGACATCATCTAAACCCATCTAGAGTGAGAATCGTCTTTGAAGGATGTTTGGTGATGGATGAAATAACCAACCTCAGGACTTCTGTGTCCTTTTTTCCGGACTGATTTACGCCCCGCACCTGGACTACCCTGAATGTATGAAAAATACTTTTTATTTTATTCAGCAGGTAATGCTCAACCTTGGAAAAGGTGAGCTGACACCTAAAATTGAATACTGCCAATATTGTGAACTCAGGAGTGTATTTGTTTGTTTATTTATTTATAAAGCACAATTAAAACAACATAATGTTGATGAAGTGTAAACAAACCATATAGTTTTGATGCAATTTGTTGTGATTCTGATAGACTGTCCATGTGCTTAACAATAAGCTGATTTGTTAAAACTAGGTTTTTTCATATTTTATACATATAAGGAAAATGTTTTCAGGACATGAAAAATTTATGTTTTGGAATTTAATTAAAATAAAACTGAACATGGTATGAATGTACCTTTTATTTGCTTTTTCCCCTTAATTTTCAAGTTTAACAAATTAAAAAATAAAACAATTGATATAAACTTAACTTACTTAGTACATTCAACTTAAATATACTATGTGTAATAACTACAAAGTAATTGACATTAAAAAAATTTTAAAGTTAAATTAACTAAAATGTTTAAGTTCACATTACTTAATTTATTAGGGCAACCAGTTTCCTCAAATTTTTAAAGTAAATTCAAATTTTCTGGGTTAACAGTGAACATCTTCTGTAAGAGTACTGAATCTCTGGATCAAAACACTTGCGAAAAATCAGCAGAATCAAGCGATAGCATATGTAAGCAGATGCATATGTAAAATAATGCGATCATCAACATTAAACGGCATCAAAACTGCCTAATATTACCGAATGGAAATGAGTTATAGGACTGTGTTGATGGACTCCATCTATGTTTATTATCTATGTAAAATAACACGTTCAGATATTCTTATAATATTCCGGGGGCCATTAAAGTTTTGTAAAAAAGATCAAAAATGCTGGAAACTTTAAAAAAAATAAAAAAAACTCTGATGGGGAAAGAGTTAAAAAAAAATCTATTGGTGCATCTGAAATTGCATACTCTCTAATTACCACATTTTAATTTGAATTTTTTTTGTGACTGTTAAAAAGGTATGTTCTATGGGTAATATGAATGAAATTCTGACTTACTGCATCCTTCATGTTGTTACTGTCACATGACCAGCGTCAGTTGCCTCGCTTTACTGCCATTTATAAATCATCTCCCGTGGCCTCATGGGATAGTAAAGTGCCCATTGAATGCGCACTCCAGAATCTCGGCGGAAGTAGTAGGTCATCTGGGTACTTTTCAACTACTGTTTTTTGAAAAATATGTATTCGGACATACAAATTTTTTTGCCATAGTGTTTTTTGCATAGTGTATAGTAGAGGGAAGTATTCGATTTTATACACAGTGTATGTGTTTTTTGTCCATACAATGGAAATCAGTGGTAACTACAACATTCTTCAGAATATATTCTTTTGTGTTCCACAGAATAGAGAAAGTCATACAGATTGGGAACGTCATGAGTGTGAGTAAATGATAACCAGATTTTCTTTTTGGTGGTGAACTATTCCTTTAAGATCCTTTTAAGGGGTCAAGGCTTAGCAAGTTAGCATGACCCAGTTAGTCTCTACTGGTGGACTACACCATCTGATGGAATAAAACCATTTGCAAGCATCTTAACTAACTAAACTAAATAATAATAATACAAATAAACAACTTCACATGACAGATCTGGATAGGTGCTAGGGTTTGGGATTGTGCAAGTTCTTGTAGCGCTATCAGCTAATCAGTGCTGTCATGACACCATTATTCACCTGGCATTTATTCAAGAACTGAGTGCATTTGAGCAAAGATGGCAGATTTTAAATCATATACTTACATGTTCAGTCGAACAACAGCTGAACAACTGCTTTTAAGATAAACGTTAATGCCAATTGATAGCTTTCTCTATGTTTTATAGATCTCCTTGTGTTAAACATCCACTTGAGTCTTGTAGTTGTCATCATGACCTACTCAGAACTGTATTGAGCATAATCTATTTTCGCTCCTTTGAAAGCTTATTATCCAGGCAAGATTTTTTCTCAGATAGTCAGGATATCATGTACAAACTGAAGTTGGATTATGAAATCTGAGACAAAATTTAAAAGAGCAGGTTGCAGAAAATCTTAATGGCATTTGGGTCGCTTATGATTAACTGTAATCATCTGTCACTTAACTTAATGAAATTGATGATCAAGATTTATGAAGCGCTGTCATTTGCAGCCAACTGCAGCGCAGCTGAAAACACTCTGTTAAGTCCAGGTGCATGAAATGCCAACATGTGATATTATAGTAATTGTGAGCGAACATTCCTGCTGAAACATTCCCAAGAGCAAAACTACATCCTGTGGTTGGTATTTGCGCAATACCTTTTAATTCCTTAAAAGACTGCAGGCAAACAAAGCACAGCGGTTACGGTGACACATTTGGACGCCTGCTGCTATTATAAAGCAGCACATTACATTAATTGCGTGGTGACGTTGTGTCATAATGAACAGTGTGTGTTGTCTCCCTCAGTCAGACGGCAGGGGAAAGAACAGGGTGACAGTATGCAAAGCTCACTTAACAGTCTCGACCCACTCAACATTTTTATTTGCAGACCCATCCATCAAGTGGATGAATAATTCATACCTGCAGCCCTTTTACTGCCCGATGAAGAAAGATTGCTTCCATTTTTATTTATTTCTTTTCTCCTTTTCTTGCTCACACCGTTCTGTGCTTTCCAATTAAATTAAGGGCAGTGCAGCACTAAATCTAGTGTGCTGGAGTGTGTACATGACAATTAGAGACTGTGAGTCAGGCCACTGGTGGGGCGAAGAGAGAATGACACCGGAGGGAATTCAGAACAATTAGCCAGCCGCCCAGCGCAAAAGATACATTTGTAATTAAAGCCCCTTTGCCTGTCTGAGGCCAGTAACTAGGGTAGGTAGGTCTGGATTTAGAGACACACAGAGCCGTGGGCAGTAATATTGGGAGCACATATTTCACACCCAAGAGGGAGGTAAGCACTATTTAATATCTCTCCGTTTGTGAAACACTTTTGACAGTGGATGCTTTTGCTTTAGGCAATGTGAGACGCACTTTTAGATGTCATGACTTGGAAACTGATACTAAATTGATTGTACAACGCAGACCAATGCTTATTTTTACGCTTATTCATCCAAATGCACTGCCTTTGATTCTTACAGAAAAACACGTATGTAATCCTCTCTTTTTGTTTACTCTCTCTCTCTCTCTCTCTCTCTCTCTCTCTCTTTATCAGTTTCAAAGGCACAGTCTAGACTCTAGTATAACTACTACTGGGAGTGATGCAGCATAGTGTTTAACTATCTAGGCTGGTAATCAATAGGTTATAGATCAGCCTGGCCTCAATACTATTCATTAAAACATGTTCATTGTTGTATGTTTGGATATGAACTGAAACGCACTATATGGACAGCATCTAAGTATTTACATGCACTACCATTCAATGATTGGTTTCAGGAAGATTTTAGTAATACTTTTACTCAACAATAATGCAGTAAATTGATCAAAAGTGACAGTAAGGACATTTACAATGTAAGATTTATATTTCAAATAAATGCTGTTCTTTTTAACTTTCTATTAATCAAAGAATCCTGGAAAAAAATTATCAAGGTTTCCACAAAAATATTAAGCAGCAAAGCTGTTTTCAAGATTGATCATAAAAAAATTCTTCAGCACCAAATCAGCATATTAAAATATTTATATATATTAAATATATATTATAGATATTTTAAGGATTATGTGACACTGAAGACTATAATACATGTTATGTATGAATACCTATATTACCACTATACTAGTGATTACCATTGTATGGGTTCAAGCGACAATTTGTGATCCATGAGCGATCACCACTGTGCCCCTGAGTAAGACACTTAACCCCAGGTCGCTCCAGCGGGACTGTTCCTTTAATACATTCACTCTAAATCACTTTGCTGAAAGCGCTTGCTAAATGACTTCTAACTACAAATCTTATGGAGTCTTTGCAACTTTAAAGATGTAATTACAGCAACACAAAACAAAATAGAAACAAATGTGAATAATTTGATAACAAAATAAAAGAGATCATACAAAATGCGTTATTTTTTATTTAGTAGTGTCCTGAATAAGATAAACTGAAGAATTTGCAGGACCTGGAGGATTTTTCTGATGAACATTGGCCAGTTTAACTGCTCAGGACAAACAGTGGACTCAAGAACAACCATCACAAAACAAAAAATCAGCGTGGATCATCCAGGTAATGACACACAAAATTGAGAATCAATGGTTTATAAACTTTTGAATGGGTCATTTTAATAAATTCAGCTATTTTTTTGTTATGTGGACTATATGTAAACATTTTTCCAAGCTTTATAATGGCAGTGAATGGCAGGATGCACTTTTTTGAGCTTCAGATTTTGGGCTGCCATTCACATTATAAAGCTTGAAAGAGCCAGGATATTTTTTAAATATAACTTTGATTGTATTCGTCTGAAAAAAGAATGTCATAAATACCTTGGCTTGAGGGTGAGTAAATCATGGGGTAATTTTCATTTTTGGGTGAACTATCCCTTAAATGCACTTCATTAAGTCAACCTAAAAATGGCTTACCTAAAGTTGTAAATGTACATTTTAACATAAAAATACAGATATAAAACATAACATAAACAATTTTAGGTTACCTCATCAGAGTTTGGACCTTCTGGTAGATGCTGTAGTCTTACTATATGTATTAATGGACAAAAGTAGCAGAAGTGTAAGTGCTATATGAAGCAAAGATGGCAACATCCAGGTCACATATACTTATTGGGCTGCATGCACCAGCAGTGCAACTGCCATTGAGATGAATGGGAATGCTAACGGATAACTCTCTCCAGGTATATTAGACCTCCTTTCTCTGGATAGAGTTCTCCAGAATCCTGCAGCTGCTCTTAGAGATCACTAAGATTTCTTTGAAACTTTGGATGAAGCTGCCTCCTGTTCAAGAGGTATTGTGCAAGCATCAGCAACTAAGAAACAGTGGAAATATATATTATTTGTAACTGGATAGTGACAGGCTGAAAAGTAATATAACTGCATTAAACCTTGAAGAGCCAAGTTAAAATTCCAGATTCTCATCATTGTCATATGTGTCCCTGCGGTGAGTCACTTACTTATTTTTCTTATTTTTGCTACTGGGTACCTTTAACTGTCCTTGTGCTCTGTACCTTTTCTCTGTCTCTCTGTAGGATTGGAGAATAAATATTTAAGAAACTAGTTATTTGATAGCCATCTGGTAAAGTGGGGTCAAAAATTGCTATACAAACTAGTACATTTGCAATTGAGAGAGAAACATCGTAAAAGGGCTCATTCAGTTTTGAAGTATTTACTCTTTCTGATGACTTTTTCCTGAGATGTGCCTCACCATGGAGACAATGACTAAAGGAAACAGGATAAGAGCACTTGCGCTGCCCACACTGCACTGCAATCACAACAGAATGTGCTTCTATTGAGCTCCTTCAATTAAAAGTGCCTAGTGTATTGTTAATAACAGAACAACTGAAGGAATAGAAATAGAGTGACACGTGAAAGAGTTTTACTATACTTTTATTTCTATAAGACTAATGGGGAATTCACTAAGAATGAATTGCCGCAGCTCTCTAAAGGATAATCAGACAACATGCGAACATGCCCCAAATTTTCCCAGTCGATTATACATGGTAGATTGTGGAGGGTGTAGCAAACTACCAAAATTTGTTGTACTTTACTGTTCAGCATCGTGCAAACCACTTGTAATGCATTACCGTAGTCCATGCCACGTGTCTGGATATGTGGCCAGTTATAGTGTTTTGTGAGAAAAGTTTTATTCCATATTATATTCTCAAAAATATAAATATAAAATAAAGTGTGCAATGTAATGTAATATAATAAAATACACCGATCAGGCATAACATTATGACCTAATATTGTGTTGGTCCTTTAAGATCCTTTAAGACTTAAGTCCTGTAAGTTGCGAGGTGGGGCCTCCATGGATCGGACTTGTTTGTTCAGCACATCCCACAGATGCTCAATTGGATTGAGATCTGGGGAATTCGGAGGCCAAGTCTCAAACTCAGTGTTGTGCTCCTCAAACCATTCCTGAACCATTTTTTGCTTTGTGGCAGTGCACATTATCCTGCTGAAAGAGACCACACCACCAGGGAATACCGTTTCCATAAGAGGGTGTACATGGTCTGCAACGATTCTTTGGTAGGTAGTACGTATCAAAGTAATGTCCACATGGATGGCAGGACCCAAGGTTTCCCAGCAGAACATTGCCCAAAGCATCACACTGCCTCTGCCGGCTTGCCTTCTTCCCATAGTGCATCCTGGTGCCATGTGTTCCCCAGGTAAGTGACGCACACACACCCGGCCATCCATGTGATGTAAAAGAAAATGTGATTCATCAAACCAGGCCACCTTCTTCTATTGCTCCGTGGTCCAGTTTTGATGCTCACGTGCCCACTGTTGGCGCTTTTGGTGGTGGACAGGGGTCAGCATGGGCACCCTGACTGATCTTCAGCTATGCAGCCTCATATGCAACAAACTGCGATGCACAGTGTATTCTGACACCTTTCTATCAGAACCAGCATTAACTTCTTGTGCAATTTGAGCTACAGTAGCTCATCTGTTTGATCGGACCTCACGGGCCAGCCTTCCCTCCTCACGTGCATCAATGAGACTTGGCCGCCCATGACCCTGTCGCCGGTTCACCACTGTTCCTTACTTGTTGTCTAGCCATCACAATTTGGCCCTTGTCAAACTCGCTCAAATCCTTACGCTTGTCCATTTTTCCTGTTTCTAACACATCAAGGAGGACAAAATGTTCACTTGCTGCCTAATATATCCCTCCCACTAACAGGTTCCGTGATGAAGAGATAATCAGTGTTATTCACTTCACCTGTCAGGGGTCTTAATGTTATGCCTGATCGGTGTTTAATATAATATAATGTAATATAATATAATATCATTTTAAGATAAGTCAGTGCAAGTTGCTTTCAGTTAAGACTGCTCAAACATACATTTTAGTCTAGGATTAGGCTTAAACCTTGTCTGTGAAACTGGGCAAATATATTATAATAATATATGTGAATTTTATGATTACAACAAAATAAATGATCAGCCCCGCATAAACAATCCAACTGATCAATATCTCGTGCCACTCACATGATTACAAGCACTTGCTGTTACACTAAACACAATATTTCATGGATTTTAATAATGAGACACATTTTTTGGATTCTGCCAGTCAAGCTGTTCGTCCACAGAGAGAGAGAGAGAGAGAAGCAGAATCATACTTGAAACTGAATGGCCTGTTAGTGAAACCTGAATCCAAATGAAGCAATTATAAAAAAGGTCAGAGATTGTTTTTCTTTTTTATTCAAACATTTCTTCAGACTAGGAGGGGGTTGGGAGGGCAGAACACTGTGCCTTGATCATTGAGGTTACACAGGCAGCACATGACAATTACCTCCCAAAAGTTTAGGGTGGCTAATATCTACTGTGACATTTTGCAGAGGGGGGTTTTAATGAAGTGTGCATTTTTTGCTCACAATCACACATTTGGACAGGTTTGCTGATGTATTTTTGTGAAAGTGACAGTTGTAATTACTGAGGGGGAAAAAAAAGTTTGAGAACAAACTTCAAGGAACTCTGGGAGGTCAGTGGAGGTGCTGTGCACAATGCAAACCTGATTGGGTTTCATTACCATAGGGATGGATGAGGTCTCTGGCAGAGGTTTCAGAAAGGTCCCCCAACTGGAAGATAATTGACTGAAATGGCATTCAGATATTTTAACCTGAGGTAACTCTTTTTCCCTGTCAGGTAAAGAATGTAAGTTTCCTAAAACAGTGATTTAATGCTTATATTAAGGCCCCTTACTCAGACCAGTGAGAGATTGTTAACTGACTTTAATAGAGTCTAATCCGCAAGCAAGTATTGCAACAAAACTAGAATGATTCAGTTATAATTAACAAAGTTGTCTGAACTGCAAGTGCACGATGTAGACAGTGTAGCAGTTTGCAGTGCACTTACAGAAATTCTCCTCCTCCCAGAGCTCCACCTGTATAGATTTGCTTCCGGTAATTCATGTATGCTATATTGTACAACAGAGCATGTCTTACTTGCTCACAGCATCATGTCTTCTATCAACAGAAGCCGCAGATCTATTCCGCCAAGACCAAACACATAACATTGTCATATCCATTACCATGACAAACACTCAGAAAGTTGTCATGACGGAACCTGGGGGATCTACTTTTGTCATGTTACGTCACTCTCTTGCAGTGTAGACACAGCCTCAATTTCGCTGCTTTATGAGTAGGGGTCAAAGCAATAGAAAATGTAAAGTCCCCTGTAGTCAATAATTTTATCCCTTAAAGGTGCACTGTGTAAATTCTGTGTTGCGAATTGCAACCGCCCAGCAGAGAGTAGCTAGCGCTCTGTAGAGCAGTTTAGAGCATTTAGAGCAACTGTAGAAACATGGCGGCACAAAATGGTGACTTCACTGTTATGTAAGGTCTTTATACACCACTGAAAAACATTCAGTCGGTCACTTCCGATGCCACGTCAGAGACCGACGAATAGGAATCTTGCTGGCGAGAGCCAATCTACTTCGAGTGTAACTAAACGAGCCAATGCACATTAGCATGCAATGATTGCACCAGCTGCTCAAGCCACACAGCGCGGGTATAAATGAGCCACAGGTGCTTGCATCAAGTAAGCTTTTCACTTCGGAGCCGAGTGGTGGATGGATCATCCTGAAATCACTTTCTACAAAGCGGTGAAACTGACTTTTGGAAGTGGACCTCTTCAGTCGGTGTTGGTGTGACGGCACAGCACCGGGTCGCGTGGTACTTGTACTGTCTCTCTGTTTTGTTTGTAAGAGCAAACACACAGCTGGTTTGGTGCGCTGGTGGAGAGCGCTGAAAAGCCGTTCTTATAGCTGGTAAGAGAGCGTTTTTGTGAGAGACTGGCGCACGTCAGGCTGCACTACTTCCCTGTCTGTGGTGCCACGGCCATTCCCCTGCGTGCTTCAGCACCAAGGAGAGCAGTCCAACAGAGCTACACAGATAAAGCTTGCGTCTTTTTCAAGATGACATTCTATCTGTGTGTTGCTGGATGCGGTGGCACCAAGGGATGGTCACGAGCACTGTATCGCTGTATCGGAGTCATGTACCCATTGCGGGAAGATGACCATCGCGGAGTTGCCTCTGCCTAGATCTAATCCTCCACAGAGGGTTACTTCTGGCAGTAGCACGGGTGATTTGAGGGTGATGGTGAGCGCGCTTCCCCCAGGGAACCAACCCCCAGGGAACCCTCACTCCTCCCGCACTTCGCAGCCAGAGCTGCCATTGGAATGTGTTGGGCTGCCCATGAGGTGTGTACCAACCGTGTCCTTCAGGGCTCCTCTCGATGACCGGATGTCCATCTCTGCATCAGAGGGTGGGTCAGACCTCTCTGGAGATGACGTGTTGGGAGCCACAGCTGTGCACAATATGGATCCGGAGATGATGGCCATGCTTTCCCGGGCTGCCGAGAGGGTCGGGCTGGTTCTCAGCGCCCCACTCCGGTTCCTTTCTTCCCGGAGGTGCGTGAAGAGCTTACTAGGGACGGCACCGACCCAGTGGCTCTCCTGGCATGTTTATGGGTGTGTGATACCTCCAAAATCCAAACACACGACAACATGTTCTGCTATCAAGTGTTTAGCGACACATCACACATCCCTAGGCCAGACCCTCAGTCACTCCTCAGAGACCAAATGCAAACTTTAGAAAACATATATGAAGAAACAAAACAATCAGTGGCTCTAATGATTAAGTAATATCATAACTGGAAAGAATCATTAAAAATCATTATAATAATATAGAAGGATAAATATTGATTAATGATCAGTTTAATTAGGATATATATATATATATATATACACTCACCTAAAGGATTATTAGGAACACCATACTAATACTGTGTTTGACCCCCTTTCGCCTTCAGAACTGCCTTAATTCTACGTGGCATTGATTCAACAAGGTGCTGAAAGCATTCTTTAGAAATGTTGGCCCATATTGATAGGATAGCATCTTGCAGTTGATGGAGATTTGTGGGATGCACATCCAGGGCACGAAGCTCCCGTTCCACCACATCCCAAAGATGCTCTATTGGGTTGAGATCTGGTGACTGTGGGGGCCATTTTAGTACAGTGAACTCATTGTCATGTTCAAGAAACCAATTTGAAATTATTCGAGCTTTGTGACATGGTGCATTATCCTGCTGGAAGTAGCCATCAGAGGATGGGTACATGGTGGTCATAAAGGGATGGACATGGTCAGAAACAATGCTCAGGTAGGCCGTGGCATTTAAACGATGCCCAATTGGCACTAAGGGGCCTAAAGTGTGCCAAGAAAACATCCCCCACACCATTACACCACCACCACCAGCCTGCACAGTGGTAACAAGGCATGATGGATCCATGTTCTCATTCTGTTTACGCCAAATTCTGACTCTACCATCTGAATGTCTCAACAGAAATCGAGACTCATCAGACCAGGCAACATTTTTCCAGTCTTCAACTGTCCAATTTTGGTGAGCTCGTGCAAATTGTAGCCTCTTTTTTCTATTTGTAGTGGAGATGAGTGGTACCCGGTGGGGTCTTCTGCTGTTGTAGCCCATCCACCTCAAGGTTGTGCGTGTTGTGGCTTCACAAATGCTTTGCTGCATACCTCGGTTGTAACGAGTGGTTATTTCAGTCAAAGTTGCTCTTCTATCAGCTTGAATCAGTCGGCCCATTCTCCTCTGACCTCTAGCATCAACAAGGCATTTTCGCCCACAGGACTGCCGCATACTGGATGTTTTTCCCTTTTCACACCATTCTTTGTAAACTCTAGAAATGGTTGTGCGTGAAAATCCCAGTAACTGAGCAGATTGTGAAATACTCAGACCGGCCCATCTGGCACCAACAACCATGCCACGCTCAAAATTGCTTAAATCACCTTTATTTCCCATTCTGACATTCAGTTTGGAGTTCAGGAGATTGTCTTGACCAGGACCACACCCCTAAATGCATTTAAGCAACTGTAAATATTCATAAAATCATGTCTATTTATGTCTAAATCATGCAAAGAATTAAATGCGTCTTGATCTGATGCATTGGGCAAACAACTGAAATCAGTGGAGCACCCTGCTCTTCGGAAAATTACGCTAAAGAAGTATCCTGTGCGTTAAAAATGTGACGCCGAGGGGTCCTGACCAAGCGTCAATATGTGACGAGTTGGGAGTGAGAACGTGTTGCGAATACATAGCGCACATTTATGCCAGGCAGTTGTTTATGAACTAATGCTGATGAATAATGACAATGTTTACTTTACAATGCTTATGTAGTAATATGTTTTAGACGGTTGTAACAATGCATATTTTATCTCCCTCATCTGAACTTGTAAGAGCAGCTGCAACTGCAATAGTAAGGCACAGACATTTTAAAATAAGAGTCAATGTATATTTCGAGCTTGTTTATAATTAAAAGTCACACATTATACTGTATATACGTTTTTGGTTACACAATAGGTTTTGTAATCCTTAAATGCTCAATTAATGTATTACAATTGAACTAAACTCGTTAGATTTTAGTCGACTAAATCTAGACTAAAAAACAATTCAGGTGACTAAAATATGACTAAATGGCATTTTAGTCAAAAGACTATGACTAAAACTAAATAAAAATTTGCTGTCAAAATTACCACTGCTCTACACCCTTGCTTCATTTTGTATACGTGGATCCATGAATATGCAAACTTGCCCCACCTCCACTCACTCGCACCAGCTCAGAATACCTAATCCACTCGGCCAACTTTACTGAGGTAAACGCTGCACAATGGCAAGTGGAAATATTGTTTTGATTCAGCCATATATGTTTGAACCAGAAACTGATTCAGAAGATGAAGTGCAATAGTGAATTATACAGGCTTGTCTACAAGTCGATTGTTTTAGAATGGTAATGCATTTTATGTATCGCTCTCTATTATTGGACACAGCGGTAATTAATATGAATAGCCTTTTGCTTGACTACGTTATCAAACAGCTAATAATGTGCCACTAATGTTACACAAACCATGTTCCCATTCGCCATCTGAGTCAGACAGCTGCCTTTTAAAAATCAGTATCCTTAGAAACGCTTTCAACATCATAGAATGTCTGTGAAGAAAGGCATATAGTTCATCATAACATTGTAATGTACATCATATACATAATTCACACGCTATATTGTTAACTGTACCTGATTTTTCATAACAGAAAAATATACCGGGATAACCTGGAGACTCCCCTGCTTCACATCATAGTAATGATATTCTAAAGCCCGCCCCGCATGTTAAAGTGATTTGTTACAAGGTAGTTTGTGACGTCAGAAACACCAGCAATTTTTGAGACTGTCTTTGGTGTTACTGCAGTTTTAAGGAGAAAATTCTCAGCAATGGTGTCGACTTTGAATTTGCACATGGTTTGTCTGAAGGCATATTAAAAACACCACATAGACCTATAAACAACATTGATTTTCACCACAGGGGTCTTTAATTTAATACAATGGCACAGAATGTTACAAATTAACATTTAATAGAACAAAAATCACTTTAAAAGTTACTTTAGATATGACAAAAGAATACTGCAATATTCTTTTAGTGAATGTACCCGTCTCACAAAAAAAAGTCGGTGGTTGATGATTTACATCAGTACACGAAAAGATCTTCACCCCATTTTCTTTTTACCAGGCACAGCGCTGTAATCTGACGTATTCTGTGAATGAGGGCAGGCTCAGACAGATGTGTCTGACAGATGTCACAGCCTCAATCTGTCTTCAGTGTCATACCACACTACCCATCACTCTCGCGGCAAACACCAACGATTGGCTCATGTGAACAACAGAAACTGCACACTAGAAAAATTTTGCACTTTTGATGAATAATTTATCATTTTTAATCAGACTTTGTATTGTACAAAATAACAATAAGTAGTTTTTCAAAACATATAGTGTACATGTATTAATCAATTAAAGTCGAACAGAAAAAGATGTCCTGAGGTCCTGTGCAAAATGTGTTTAGGTGGAGTGGTCATAGTTCTTGTACATGAATATTTAATTATGTAGGCCCAAGGTGTGAGGGGTGATGAGGGCAGTAAATAGATATTGTTGTTAATTAATAGTGGTTATAGTTGTATTTACAGTTCTTTTCAGTGAGTAATATGTTTTGTGTTAAGTCATTGTTTTTACAAGTCACCTTCTAAACAAGAAACTAAAAACTAATGGAAAACTTAACATAAGGTACATTATATAAAAGCAAATACTCTGGTTTCATTTGTATCTGCAAGTCCCAAAAAGTTTTGAATTAAATCCTGCCGCTATATTTGAATTTTGTTGCAAAATGCATTTAAATGAATGAAACATTAAACAGTCCATCAGCATCTGCAAGTATATTGTCCAAAAAAAGTTTTGCATTAAATCTATATCTGATTTTTTTGGTAAAATGCATTTAAATGAATGCAACATTAAACACTGGTGGTAGATTACAAAGTTTATAAAGTTCATTCTGCAGTGAACACGGTTAGATGTAGGTTGGATTTGTTCAATTTACTCAAGTTGATAGAAAAATAATAATGAGCATGTCAGCTCACAAAAATCTGTAAAATAAAGCCATGTTGTTTAAAAACAGTGTTTAAAGCTAAAAACAAGCTGTTGTATCATCAGCTGGAAACCCTCACAAATAAAATACCAGCAAAATAACACTACTGATTTATTTCCTTAAGGGGGAAAAGATCACAAAATGAGCAAGGGCTAATATATAGCATGCTGCATGCTTGGTGCACCACGGAACAAAGGGAGCTCATTGAAGGAATAATAAAATACTCTCCTGTTTCCCCTTAAATGGCATGTCAGGGTGAGAGATTACTCTTAAGCAGTGCACACACATACACACGCACACACTTACGCTCACACACGTGTTCGCATATAGCTCATGCATGGTAATTTCCTGCATGCTGCTCAATGCTCATACCTTTACACCGCTGCAACAGGGGACAGTGACAGTGATCTATAGACCAAATTAACTCTCTTTACAATCTCTTTCCCCTGCTTTCTGCCACTTACATGCACAGAGCAGACTCTGACCTCTGCTGTGACACTCAAGGACAGATGTCCCTCCCTTTCTCTCTTTTTTTCCTTCACCAGCTTCCTCCTTCCTCAAGAAAGATGGATAACGCTGCCTTGCGCCAACACTCAGAGAGATAGAAGGATGGATGAACAAGACTTTGGTGCTGTTTCGCCACTTTCAACTGTCAACACACATTACTCATGCCGATACCTTCATTTAGGCTCATCGGACACAATGAGCAGCTTAGTAGGGCAGGATCCAATACCCGTAAGCAGAATGAAATGAAACAAACACACTGTTTGGACAGTTGGTGCCACTTACTCAATGCCAGACTCTTTGGAACTGACTGATTGCTGGTGAACAGGCAGGCAGCTGTGGACAAAATGAGCACCGGAGGGCTGGTTATAAGAGACTGGGAGATTGTTCTTGGTGAGATATTGACAAAGTACACAAGTTATCATTACAGCATTGCTGTCCATCAGGAAAATGCTTATTGACTCCAATTTTGCTGTGCCAACCAAGGAGTCAAGGTTTGATTAGATAGCATGTGTAACGGAGGCAAGCTAGTAAGAGCTGTGCGAGTAAACCTCCATCACCTGGCCTCAAGAGGCACGTTAGCGGCTGATGCTAAAGACTGCATTCTGTAGCGTCCTTGTTAGCGCACCCGCATCCCATGCCGGAGACGCCGGTTCCAATCCCACTTGGAGTAGGACCGGGTACATTTGGTGCCGTGACCCGGGTGGGAGTGAGGTTTAGGGGGCTGAGTGTAACAGAGGCAAGCTAGTGAGAGCTGTGCGAGTAAACCTCCATCCCCTGGCCTCAAGAGGCACACTAGAGACTGCGGTCTTTAGCATTCTTGTTAGTGCGCCTGCCGCTCGGAGTGGGTTGAGTAGGACCATTTACACATGACCCCTTGATCATTTGTCTACAAATTAAGCAAGAATGTAGTAAATTGATCAAAAGTGTCAGTAAAGACATTTATAATAAAAATAGATTTGTATTTATTATTTTAAACTTTCTATTCAAACATGATTTCCACAAAACTTTTAAGCAGCACAACTTTTTTCAACACTGATAATAAGAAATGTTTCTTGAGCACCAAATCAGCATATTAGAAAGATTTCCGAAGGATCATGTGACACTGAAGACTAAAGTAATGATGCTGAAAATTCAGCTTTGCCATCACAGAAATAAATGACATTTTAATAATTTAAAATAGAAAAAAATTATGTTAAATTGTAATAATATTTCAGATTTTTGATCAAATAAATGCAGAAATCTTTCCAACCCCAAGCTTTTGAACGCTACTGTATACCGCTAATATTTCATTATATTACATAAAATGTTTTACCAGTACCCAATTCTTTTTATTGGGGCTCTTTAAAGCGTGAAATTGACTTTTTTTCACCCAGTCTGCTGACTTTCACACCTGAGGATAGTTGCTAGTGAAGGGCTTGAGGACTGTGCGTGTTCTTGTGGTGCCATAATCTGATAATCAGCATTCAGCTTATGCTGATGCCACTTAGTTTAATACATTGCAATTTAATACAATGAAATACATACTTAGCTTAAGTGTGGCTTAAGTGATAATACTTTCTGGGCCATTGTATACTACAAGAGACTACCAGGAAAAGAGAAAGAGAAGAAGATGTGTCACAGAACAAATTTAAAACAGTTTGAGCACCACAGCCCGACATGTCTGAATCATGTTGGCCACTACGCCACAGCTCCCTCCAGCATGTCATTGATTCTAAAATGATTTCTAAAATGACATTTTAAGTCAACATCTCTTCAAGAACAATTTAATGTTCAATTCCTGTCAGTTTCTAGAGTATGTCATAAAATAAAAACTACAATATCACTGACAAATCACATACTGCAGGTGCTGTTTGGTTGATGTGAGCCATCAGAAATGAGCCTATAAACATGAATGTGACTGTCCATCCTTTTAGAGTCCACTGGACAGGGCTATTTCTCCTTACTATTATCATTCAACTGTTGGTCTCTTATTATGGATACGGATGTTGATGACCCTCTCTGTAGCAGACATCATCAATAAAGCGCTCTATCCTCCTCTGTGGAAAATGCTGCCTGAAATAGATTCAGAAATGATGGTTGGACTAGTCTGAAATTCAATGCCTTGGGTCTTTACCATGATGGCAGTGTGTGTACATGATCTGTGTGGATGTGCACAGCACCATCCGTTGTACTGTCTGTCATAATAAGTCTTTGCAGAGTGAGTGATGGACATTCATCCCAGTATCAATTGAGAAAGCAATATGGGTGCAACAGCTGTGTCCACCACACACTATAAACTTTAGATGCTTCAGTCTGAGACAACAGAAGAATATAAACCTGACATTGACACTGTCTTCTCTGCACCCTATAAAGCAAAACTTGATTTCTATGATCAGTATTTTTGTCTTGTTTTCCAGTTAAAACAAGATATATGTATACTTATTTACTCCCTGCATTTACTTCCAGATAACAAAACTTGTTTCTCAGAAAATAACATCCAAAAACAAGATTTTTACTTGAGAAGGTAAAAATATATATATAATAAGTAATTAATTTCATTTAATTTCTTACCCAATTTGCATTTTTTTTGTCTCATTTTAGGCATAAACCTTAAAGGGGTCATGAACTGAGAAATAAAATTTTCCTTGAGCTTAGTTAGTAAGCCCAGATAGCGACTCATTGTGGAATGTGCCTATAAAAAGACCACCTTTGCAGATTGCAACTTTGGCCCCGCCCACTGGCGTGTTAGTGAGATGATGAGGAGAGAAGATTCAGGACTAAAAATATCATTACCTTCCAAAGGATCCTAATGCTAGGAATGTGGTTATCAGTGGTGTAAAGTAACAAAATACAAATACTCTCAGTACTGTAATTGAATAGTTTTTCTCAGGAATTGTACTTTATTAAGTAGTTTAAAAACAGTGTACTTTTACTTTTACTTGAGTGCTGTATCGGTACTTTTACTGCGCTATTGTCCCTAAACCTGCCGTCGCTACATTATATGTTTATCTTCCTGTCAACGTGATTGGCTAAGGCGAATAATCAGTCCTGTGACTCCTGTCAAATCAACCAAGATAGCGACCAGTCTAGAGTGAGAGACATGCGCACTTTATGAAAGGGGGTTGTCGCTGGTTACTGTATGATGACTGAAATCGTGAAATTGCCTTAAACAATTACTAAAAATAAACTGCAGAATATTACATTTTCTAATACACACACAAATGGTACGTATTCTGTTAGTGCTGCACGAGCTCGCGGTGTCATCTGCTGGAAACACTTAATTTAGCTTGATTGTTTGCCAGGCTTCAAAGTGCATTAGGCATTAACCTATCGTCACTGCTAGATTTTTGTCCCTTACATTGGTTTCGTTCAGCATGTAAAACGCATTAACCTGCTTTCTGTCGGCTTATTGAAGTGCATATTTTAATGTAATGTAGTGTAATCAGTGGTGAAAATTGTGAGTTACTCAGTTCTGATTTCTGAAGTGTATTCTTTTTACAGAGAAATCATCCATTGAAATTAAAGCAGTACAATGAATGCATTTTGAAAAGAAAGAACTGATTTTTTACGTAAAATTGTTAATGCACAACGCTTTGCAACCTTTTTTAATTAACCTGCAAGAAAACCTCTACAGAATGGTTGTCATAAATGTTACCAGATTATTGGTTGCTTTCTCAAATATTACATGGCTGTTAGTGCTAGCAGTCAAAAATAAAACTTGGAGAAATATTGAAATACTGAAATACTGTTGGTGATCTCTTGTTTTTTTTTTGTTCCTACTGAGAATCCTCCATAAAAGAGTAAGCTACATTTTTAATTTGCAGGGTATAAAGTGGAATAACATTCATAGCATAATACTCACTACTCTTGAGTACTTTTAAAAGGGCTACATTTTCCTCCTACTTTGAGTAGTATTTAGGACAAGTACTTTTACTCTACTAGCAGTACTTTTACTTGAGTATGCTTTTTCAGTACTCTTTCCACCACTGGTGGTTATTTATTTTCAACAATGTTAATGTCTCAGTTGAGCATTATTTATTTGTATTCGATACATTTCACTGTAGATTATTTGGTAAATCAGTCGCAATTTCAGCGCAGACTTTGCAAACAGGCTTTTACGATATGGACTCGACAGTAATGGAACAACATGCAATACCATTAATTCAAATGCCTGATCTGTGACCAGTGATTTCTGATATTCATGTACAGTCAGATGTTCTTTGTGTCAGTAAATCAAAGCAGTGACTAAAGTCAATTTCACATTGTTTCTCTTAATAGGATGAAAATAATCATCATTTAAACCGAGATTAAATTATATTGTATATAGAAAGTGATCAAAGAACGCTCCCTTTGCAATCACTGGAGCTGTCAATCAAACAGCATCAGTTTATCAGTGAATGAGTTCTGAACTCGCGTCAAAACTCACGTAATAATCTGCAAATCTCTTATTTACATTGTGTTTGCACTGTTAGTTATGATGAAAGCATTCGTTAGTGTGCAGAAATTGAGTTGCAATGACGAGATCACTGCATTCATGCGCATGGTTAGTTTGTTTCTGTTGTTGTTTTGCATGTCACATGTTCCTTTGATAGTTTTCCCACCAGTCCTTTGTTAACATATTTACCCTTGTTAGTTATGTTCGTTTCAGCTGTGTTAAGTTCATTATCTCATTTCAGTTTGCTACTTAAGTTCCTCCCTGTTCCTCATTCTTTGTCTGGTCACTGTTATAATAAGTTGTGCTGTTGCCTGCATTTGTTGAGTTTATTTATGATTAAAACCTGTTTGGATTGCATCTCCTGAGTTTCTTGCCTGTTCCTACACACAACTGTGACAGATGACCAGACCCAAAACAAACTACAGCGGGATTAATTTTTCAGCACTGCCAAGAACAGTGGTCTCAGTGCCACCAAATTCAACTACTGCTGCAGACACTCAGAACTGGGCAGAAGACTACCTCCTAAACATTCAGCAGAGTGGTAGGCCTTTGGAGGAGTATGTGGAGGAGTTCCTGCGTGTTTCCCATCTGGTGAGCTGGGGTGATACAATGATTAATGCCTGCTTCCGGATGGGACTGGATGATGATAATCTTTTCCGATTCCTGTCTCCTGGAGATTGTTATAGGTCCGTAGCGGACTTTATTAACTATATCTTCAATTTATGTGGTTCTGATTTCCTTGTTGAAGTAGCTAAGGAAAATCATCATTCAGTTACTATCTGGAAGCAGGTGATCACTCCAGCTCACCCCATGCCAATGCCCTCCACGTGCCTCTCCAGGGGTCGCCTCCCCTCCTGGCCACCCGTGTTTCCAAGGGCCCGGAAACATGTCTCCAACAGCCAGGACCTGGGGGCAAAGGTGAAGGATCCCCAGACCAGTGCCCAGAGGTTTCAGCGCTGCCAATCCAAATGGTCTCAGCGCCTCCCGTCTCCAGTCCAGAGTGGACTGTGGTTCCTCCCAAGAAAATTTTGGAGGGGGGGGCTACCCCTAAATGGAGGCCGACCCTGAAGGGTCTGAACCGCCATGGCTCCCCAAACTCCCAGAGCCGCCATGGCCACCCAAACTCTCTGAGCCGCCATGGCCACCCGAACTCCCAGAGCCGTCATGGCCACCCGAACTCCCGGCGCCTCCGTGGTCACCCGAGCCCTGGCACCACCCTGGAGGCTTCCCAGCCAGTCAGGACCTGGATCACCTGCCTCAGTCCTCAAGGACTCCAGGGTGCCGCCCCCCTCCCCAGTTGGTCTTTCTACAGCACGAGGACACACCTACCGGGAGGGGGGAGTAATGTCACATGGTTAGTCTGTTTCCTACACACAACCATGACATGCGCATTCATGATCGGCTACAATGCTTATCACTGCAACCTTTCATGCCACAATCTAAATATAATGCCATAGATCTAAATACAATGCTATAATCAACACTTTTCACGATTAGTTAACCTTGACAGCTGTAATATAAAAACGTTTTCGAGAGAGTTAAACGTAATCTATTTCATATACAAAGATGTTAACCAATCACAGCAGTGGGCACTGTCTCACAGCAACAGTCTCACAGCAGACACGCCCCTTAAAACAGAGCGTTCAATTCAGTGGGCTAAAATCAGGGTACAAAAAAAATTGTTTATAGGCTTTTGTTTTAAAATTTGATGTAAAATTCCTACTAACATTATTAGTACACCACAAAAAACATTATAAAACAATAAAACAGTGCAGTTCATGACCCCTTTAATACATTTGGTAAAAAAAAAATAATAATAATAATAATAAAAAAAAAATTCTGTTAGATATTTTTCTGATCCCAACCATGACTTATTTTCTTTGTAAATTTCAAGCAAATGACAAAAAAATGGATGCGAAAGCACAATAAGAATTCTCAAAAATAATGACAATTTTAATTTGGGAGAAAATGTGCACTGGTATATACATAACACAAAATTATATTTTAATCACATATATTATAAATGCAGATTTTTTTTTTTTTTTTTGGCAATTTAACCTTGCCCCCAAAAATGCATGCACAAACACAGAGGATTTGTGAGGGATAATAAGTATTGTTTATGGCAGTTTACTGCTGTCTGTTTTTCATGCTGAAACAAGCACTGTTATTTTTTGACATTGAAACTCTTGCCATGGTAATAACTGCCCTCACTTGTGGTGTCCAGGAAGAAAAATGAGGCGTGCAAAAAGACCCTGCATTGTGTGACAGACAGTTTCCTTACAATTTCCTTCCAAAAAATCACCCTGTCATATGGCTTGTTCCTCTTGTGAGGGCAGTGACAGAACATCTCTGCTAAAGATAGAGGGGTTAAAGGAGCTGATGGCGGGGAAGAACATCAGTGAGGCCATTGCAGACGGAAAAAGAGAAAAAGGGTGAGAGAGACAAAGTTGTTGATTGACAGCTTCAAGTATCTGCTTGTCAAGACCTTCTGAATGTGTCATAGTAAGAAACCCCTTATTCTCTACCTAAAATTGCTTAGTGCCAAATAGGTGTGCCAGGGACATGAAGTATGTAATTTATTAAAGCAGACTAAAATGTGGTCTATTACAATATTGTGTTTCTTTAGTTCATAAAATGAAAGAGCTAAAAGCTCCACTAATCACCACAGAAAATAAACTTTGCATTATTTGTCTTTTAGAGCGTTCAAGATTCTTCCAAAGCTTTAAGTTATGTCACCCTCATGTCGCTCCAAACCTGTATGTCTTTCTTTCTTCTGTTGAACACAATAAGATATTCTAAAGAAATGTTTTTGTCCATACAATAAAAGTAAAAAAAACCCCTAATGACTTTCATTGTATAGACAAAATAACACTATTTTTAAAATATATTGTGCTCTGCAGAAGAAAGTCAGTCAGGTTTGCAACAACACAAGGGTGAATACACACTGTAATTATAAAATGTAAAATTTTTTGCTGAGCTTTAAATCTGAAGTGTGCAATTTTTTCAATGTTAACATATAGAGTGGTGCAGGAATGAGTTCTAAAACATGGAAACGAGTAAGCATTTTTGAACTTGCGGTTCCATTTGTTTTTACACTGAGGACTGATCAAAATTATTGTCTGTAGTCTGTACAGTTAAAAACAACCCTGAAAATTCCTTTAAAATAATGAATATTGATGTCCCTCACACTCTGTATGCATTCAATGCCTTTACAATCCTGTGAATAAGAATTAAAATGAGATGCCTGCCATCATATTATAAATGGTTAGGTCTCCTGTATACAGTACACCAAATGACATTTTATGTCTAATACTTCATAAGAATATTTGTCCATTTGTTTCTGTCTATAATTGTTGTGTGTATTGGCATTTGTGGAGTGCATGCTAGTTTGTTATACATAGGCTATTGATTGCCACAATTACTGAGTTGAAGGCAGGACACAGTGTAAAACATCATATTACAGAGAATGAGTTTTTATACAAAACGTGTTATTCCCTCAGAACTCTGACGTTAAATCTGCTTTGAAACAATATGTGCTATTTGTAAATGAATGTGACAACTCTAGGAGACTCATGCCACATGCTTCCCCACACTCTTGCTTCACTGCCGCTGCCATGAAGAAAGACTTAAATTTACTATAAAGGACATTTAATTACTGTTTTCATATTGGTATATGAAAACGATATTTAGCTAAACAATTAACTCACTTAACCTTGGTTTGATTGCTCCAATTCCACCGTACTTACTCTGCCTCCGCAGGTCTTTTCACATTGCATTATTTAAATCAGAAATGCAGTACATCTGCATCATCAATATGCACAGTACACTAGCAGCATCTGTTTACCACTGTATCTACGAGGCGATTCTAGAGATGTCACTTTCATTGAGTTATCAAAGTATTTTTCCCTTGGGATTTACTACCACAACGTCACAAGCACATGCATTTGTCTTCCACAGTGGTAAAAAAATGCAAGCTGATCTTCAAAAGCAATTTAGGCAACAAAAAAAGTGTCAAACTTAGTTTGCCTTATTAGTTGTATGAAACAATTCTGGTTCTGCTGGGAAATTGAGGCAAATCTCATTTAGAGTTTAAAACAAACTAAAGCGATAAAAGAAAAAAAGCATAAAAAAATATGTATTGCCTTCAGAATGTTTCTAATTACTGAAGTGTAAAACATTCTAATGCATTCTTCTATAAGCCCTTCACTTTAAAAATTTGTTTTATGGAATTCGCAATTTGGTTGCAGGTGGTGACCTGGTTAGCCATTCACACCTCTCTGTCTGGGTTTCGTTAGGTGGCTAGACAAGGCTGTTGTAGCTAAATAATTTACTACAGAAGTAATAGCGTGGTCACAGGCCGTCCCTGCAGAGCCAGTGTGCAATGCCTGCCAAATACAAAAACCAAGGTCAAAAAGTAACAGTAGAGCCAAGTTAAGTGCCTTTTCTTATTAGAGCCGAGGGTAAATCTCTGCCTAAAAGTCAATGTTAAAATAATAAAACCAATGTCACTGACAGCAATCAAATGCAAATGAAGTCTAAATGAAATATTTAGTCATTTTAATAAGTAATGCTTGGTTTCTACATGAAAAACCCACTTCACATTCCCCATTATTGCGTATTCTCTGTGGTTTCATATCACTTTTTGCATAATCTCAAATACAAGAGACCTCTTCAAAGAGCCATTACAGAATATTTACTATGTCCTTCAGTGGTTAATTGACTCTAGTGTGTAGTGCTATCCTGGGGCCGTCATGTTATGTAATATTGAGGAGCCGCACACAGGAGGGTTGTCGCCCTGCAGGCTTTAGTGCTGGTGATGAGACAAAGCGGCACTGAACTTCCACTGAACCTGGGGTGAATCTGAGGTCAGACGCAGCGTCACGTCGCCCCCACTTACCAACCAGACACACACGTTTGGCAAATCTACGAGCACTGTACAGACGGAACCGCCTCTGGGTGACTTCCTGTGACAAACAAAGTTTTGTGTTGACATTGTATTATGAATTGTTAATTAATATAGCAATGTTTTATTCATTTGTGGTGCCTTATTTACTGAATTTACAGTAGTTGCGTGATCCCATCCACTGAACACAGCTGATCTCAGGGGAGCTAATTAAAGAAGTAGATCATGATGAGGTTTATCCGAGAGATTATTTGGTATATGTTTATTGGGAATATGACTACTATGCACCAATTTTCCACCCTGACCTCACTGTGAATATAAATATCAACTCTAAAACCTTTTAAAAATGCATGTGAGGATATTGGATTACTTGACTTTTATCCCCCCAAGATTCTTGAAGCCTTTTTTAAATAAATAAATAAATACATTTTAATACATTTTTAACATCTCTGAGAAGAATCAGTCTAATAGCAATTGTAGCCAAATCATTTGTTTGTTTGCTTTCAACCTAAAAGCATTTAAAATTCAAATGAATTAAAGTTTATTAGGGAATGCCCACAATAAACACTGCAGAAAAAAAGTGCATATTCTTAATTGGTGTCTTTGTTTTCTGTACAAATATAAACATTCTTACAATTAGATACATTTACTTTGCCAGAAAAGACATTTAGGGCCAGATTTACTAACAGCTTGTGCCAGAGCAAACCCTCTTTTGACGTTAAAAAACTGCGACTGACCTTATTGCATATGCATTTGTAGGAGTTTCCCTTTCAGATGCAACATTTATGGGAGGAGAGTATTTAAATGAATCATGTGAGGTGATTTACTAAGGTTTGCGCTCGTCAATTTTCTGGTATTTGCGCCATTATTTACTGCCCAAAAAAAGCATGTCTAAAACCAGACACTAATTTGTGCAGCTTTTGGTCCAACTGTGTCTGTGCTAATCTGCACGTTGTCTGTAGATCACACGCAGAACTTTCCACTCCCATCTGTGCTTTTTTGGAATTGCGCCCTCTGTCGCTAATTTGCCGTTAGTAAATCTGGCCCTAAGACTTTAAGCACATGACTCACCAAATTTAGTGTTAATATCTTGAAAAAATGAAAAGATACAAAAGACTGAATCAAAAAAGAACAAAAAAATATATATATTTTTTAAGCTGAAGTATGTCATTCTTTCAATGTTAAAACGCTTTATTAGCCGAATGTGTCCTGTTTGGTTTCACTATTGGTGCATAAATGAAACACTTCAGCTTAAATTAGCGTTAAAATGTTTCAAGGGCAATTTCTTACCTGTTTCTGATCTGTTTCTTTTTTAAATGTCCTATTGTTTTTAATGACACAAAAGTGATCATTTCAGTTTTACATTGAATGTCTTTCTTTTATTCTCCTTCAAAGTAACTTAACACATCAAACCAGTTAAATGTCCAAAACCACTTCCAGTCATCATTTAAAAACCTGACTAAAGCTGAAAGGTAAGGTAGGCAAATGTTTTATAAACACTTTTTGTTATACTGGTTGAAACTCTTCTCATCCTGATAGCAATCAATAACAGAAGTAGGTTAAATATTAAAACCTGTACATACTGTATATCTTCTGTGAAAGTCTCATGCCACAAAAATGTTCGTCCAATCATTGCAATGATACGATACCCTATCTGCCTGTCAACATATGTATTTCCAACCCGATCTCACAGCAATTCGTACATATTTTACGAGGTGGCTAATTCGTACGAATTTGTACGACCTCATTCGTACGATTTTTGCTAAATCGTACGTATTTGACGAGTTGGTCACTATCACTGCAGTATAGATAAATCGTATGAATTCATACAAGTGAGGACGTACAAATTCATACGAATTAGCCACCTCATACAAATACGTACGAATTGGTCGTGAGATAGCGTTGGTATTTCCATACTTCCACCCACCTGCTCGCGCAGACATCACATGTGTGCTTTGAGACATGAGGTAATTTAATGCCGTCTCTCGTGAAGCTTTGCAAGCTCTGTTCTGGCTGTGTGCGTTCATGTATTTTGAAGGAGGCGTGGCTTTGGAGACGCTCTGAAGGGAGGGTGGGTTCTCATGCATTCAAAGTTAGCTTGCGATTGCTAGCCTCTCCGAAATTGCCAACCCTACCTTTTTAAACATCTGTTAACAGATCAGCTGATATCTAAATGTCATCACACTGCACATACTTATCACTATTCAGAATAAATTCAGTCATTTCATCCTTAGAAAATGTGTAATGTGACTATTCTGCATATCAAAGAACAGAGCTCAATAAAATAAAGTAATTTCAAAAGAATGTACTGGGGGGTAAGCATTGAAAAAGATAAGCTCTTTTTTTTTTATGCTGAGTATCAAGTCTTTTCATGGCATCAATAAACAGACAGAGAATGCTTTTAAGGAGAGACAAACACTTTCTCCATTATATTTCACCTTTGTGGTTCAGGAAGAGTATTTACAGAGCATATAGAAGAATTACAAATGGAATGCATAGAATGTCTGTCAGGAAAGAAAAAGCTTCAATAACTTTTTCCGGTATTGATTCACAAGACACAAATGCAGTATACTTGTACAACTTTGAATCTGCCCTAATCAGTATGTGTGAATGAGGATGTTGACAACACATTTCGTCACATTTATACTGTCAGAAAGACCCAGAGGACATTGCAGAAACATTAGCTCTCCAAGAACACCGAGATGATATGGATTTGTGACCAACAATCACTAGCACAGGACAGTTCTAATGGAGCTACAGTCTCCATCTGTCTGTACCCTTTGGAGTCTGTAATATTTTTTAAATGCTATTGAAAGAAGTCTCTTTTGCTCATCAAGGCTGCATTTATTTGATCAGAAAAACAGTAAAAAAAACAATATTGTGAAATGTAATTTTTTTTATTTTAAAATGTAACTTATTTCTGTGATGGCAAGGCTGAATTTTCAGCATCATTACTCCAGTCTTCAGTGTCACATGACCCTTCAGAAATCATTCTATATTAACACTGAAACAATTCTTATTATTCATGTTGAAAACAGATTTGCTGCTTATTTTTATGGAAACCATGATACATATTTTTCAGGATTCTTAAATGAATAGAAAGTTGAAAATAACTGCATTTCAAGAACAGCAAAAGGAAAAGTTGGTAAAACAATATGTCAAAAGTGTACTCCCTCTAAATCAGAATATGGTCGCTCGCTCGCTCGGGAATCAATGATGCAGGACAGGGCTAAAATTGTGTTCTTTATTAACATTAAAGTTACTCGAGAGAGTAAAGCATCATGCTGTTCTCTTGCACTGTAAGGACTGAGGACATATAATACACTGGCATGCTTTAGTTGCCCATGCAGGCATGAGTACAGCTCATCACAATGGCCCTTCAGTGTGTCGAACACCTCAGAGGCCCAGTTAGCAATCTGTCTTCAGCTACCCCTGCAACATCCACTCTGATTCCCTGACTGCTTCCTATATCGCCTATAGCACAATGGGAACCGGCGAGGAGCTGTCGGGTAGCATATCAATCCCTCCCATCCTCTGCAGAGAAGCTCGGGCTCCATTAAGATGCAGTGAAGGACTCCACTCCTGAGCCAGGGCGGGGGCCTTCTCTGTTTGGTATTCCTCTACCTGCAGAGCTATCAATTCAGGTCTTTCAGCACAGGGCTCAGACGTGTCATCAGGGGATGTTGTTCTCGCCTATTGGTTGCCGCAGGTTTGCAGGGCCCTGGTTAATGCCGCTAAAAGCATTAACTGTAATAGATTCAAGCGATAAAGGCAAGAGGGCGGTTTGATGATGATTGACTTCTTCGGTAATGAAAATCTGACGCTACCGAGAGTGGAGCGGCCCTACAGAAGAGGTTTAAGAATTGTGGCTGATGCCACAAAAGTAAATGAGAAGAAAGAGGAAAAGAAAAAAATGGAAGAATGAGAGGTATGGGATTAGAAAACACTTGGGGTACATGAATGGTGTGCAGGGATGCTATGTTTTATCAAGAACTATATGACTTTACAATAGCTAACAAGCAAAAGGTAAATGACTTTAGTGTCACAGGAGACATTTGATGAGTGGCAGATTAATGAGAAATAGCTCATGGTTTAACTACAATTCACCCCAAAATGAATTCTGTCATCATTTGCTCACCCTCATGTCATTTAGGGGTGGGAATCTCTAGGCACCTCACGATTCGATTTGATTATGATTCAGAGGGCTGTGATGCGATTATAAAACGATTATCGATGCATCTTTTTTTCTATACAGATTTTCTTTTTTCTCACTTGGTACTTTTAAAGCAAAGTATAATGACCCATAATGAATTTACTTCCAATATATTTTATTAATAAAACAAATGGAAGTGAAGTCAACAGGAAGGTTACATTTGCCAGAATATGTCCCAACATTGCAAAAAACCAACAGGAAGTGTGTCTGTAGAAGCATACTTGTTGTAAATTAATACAGACTTCAGCATATTCTGAATCACTAACATTTAAAGTAATAACCAATCACTATCATTAAGTAATAACCTCCTGTTATGTGCAATATAATCCTTCAGACAATAAAATAAACATTTTGCTGTACCAAAATCACAGCTTTAATACAAAAATATAGAATTCTGTACCAGCAGCTCTCATACAAAAGTAGTGCTTGTGGACTTCAGCATATTCTGAATAACTAGTAACATACAGCTGCTCTTATACACAAATAAATAATAGAGTCTAAAACTCATGTTTGTCGTGTTTCGAAAATGACACAACTTTGACACAACTTGCATATAGTGTGGCTCTTGTCCAGGTCATTTTCCCCTTCAACATCATAGAAATGCTTCCATATGTTAGCTTTTAATGCAGAGGGTCCCGGTCAGATTTCTCGCTCAGCCATCATGCTTCTCTGTTATGTGCACGACACAGACGGTCTGGGCGCTGCACTTCCCGCACTTCAGAGATGCGCCTTTTGCGTTCCGTCAACATTACGTTATCAACATTTAGAAAATCTATTTTTTTACATTTGTGAATCTATTCAGAATCGTCCACGTCTGCATCGCGATGCATCTAAGAATCAAATTTTTCCCCCACCCCTAATGTCATTCCCAAAGTTTATGACATACTTTCTTCCAAAGATTTCTGAAAGATTGTTTCAACAGTTTTATCCATACAATGAAAGTCATTGGGATCAAAAACAACACTGGATTACATTGATAGAATATAATAGCATTCATTTATTAAAATTAAACATTAAATATTTAAAACAGAAGCTTGCACCACACTAAAAAAATCTAAATGTACAGTTTTTTATTAGACAATTACTGGTATAAATGACTATGAAATTCTTGATGAAGTTCTTATTGTTATAACTGTTTTGGACTATTCTGACTATTTAGGATTTTATTATATCTCTTTTACAAAGTTTTGAGCAAAGTTTTGAGCCAGAGACCACAAACATCATAAGCTAGCTTTGATGTAACGGTCAGAAGTTATTTAAAGTACACTATATTGCCAAAAGTATTTGGATAATCATTGAATTCAGGTGTTCCAATCACTTCCATGGCCACAGGTGTATAACATCAAGCACCTAGGCATGCAGACTGCTCCTACAAACATTTGTGAAAGAATGGGTCGCTCTCAGGAGCTCAGTGAATTCAAGCATGGTACCGTGATAGGTTGCAAGTTCATTCGTTAATTTTCTTCACTACTAAATATTCCACGGTCAACTTAATGGTATTATAACAAAGTAGAAGCAATTGGGAACAACAGCAACTCAGCCATGAAGTGGTAGGCCACGTAAAATCACAGAGCGGGGTCAGCGCATGCTTACATCACCAGTGGAGACGTGTTCTCTGGAGTGACGAATCACGCTTCTCTGTCTGGCAATCCAATAGACTCCAATAGAGTCTGGGTTTGGCGGTTGCCAGGAGAACGGTACTTGCCTGACATTGTGCCAAGTGTAAAGTTTGGTGGAGAGGGGATTATGGTGTGGGGTTGTTTTTCAGGGGTTGGGCTTGGCCCCTTAGTTCCAGTGAAAGGATCACTCGATGCTTCAGCATACCAAGACATTTTGGACAATTTCATGCTCCCAACTTTGTCATGACTGGGCATCAAGTGCACAAAGCAAGGTCCATAAAGACATGGATGAGCAAGTTTGGTGTGGAGGAACTTGACTGGCCTGCACAGAGTCCTGACCTCAACCCGATGAATTAGAGCAGAGACTGCGAGCCAGGCCTTCTTGTCCCACATCAGTGCCTGACCTCACAAATGCGCTTCTAGAAGAATGGTCAAAAATTCCCATAGACACACTCCTAAACCTTGTGGAAAGCCTTCCCAGAAGAGTTGAAGCTGTTATAGCTGCAAAGGGTGAGCCAACTACATATTAAACCCTACGGATTAAGAATGGGATGTCATTAAAGTTAATGTGCATGTCAAGGCAGGCATCCCAAAACTTTTGGCGATATAGTATATACATGTTTGTTTATAACTATATACATTTATGTGAAATGATTCATAGTCCAAATAGAACATAGTATGGATATACTGTAGACCACAGCCCACTAATCAGTAACTACTACTTTAGAGTGTGTTTATGTGAAATTATGCTCATGTTAAGCTCTAATGCAAATCATTAATGTTCTGTAGCTTGTCCAACACATTACGAGATTGACAAATTACAGATAAATGTGAATGATGTGTTCATACACTAATTCTAACCTGAATTTGATGGAGACATTATGAATAGGTATTTAATAGTACTGCAGTTATTTTCGTCTCTGTGATTGCCATTTCAAAACAAGTAAAACTCTAATGGCGGCATCAACTCAAAGCCCACCACTTCAAATAAAACCAATTAAATCAGAAGCAGAGACTGGCATGCATTGTATAGTTATAAAGCTATTAATCAAACTAAATCCATTAAAAGAGGTGGCCAGCCTTGTGCAGAGTTTAACCATTAGTCTTATACACATATTACATTAAATTCTCTATCTGAACGCAGCCTTGCTGAGTAATATATGGCTAAATGGAGGATGATTTAAAAGTGTCTTTCTCTTTGATCACTAAACGACGGACAACCAATCATCTCTGTTTTCCCAGACCAGAGGACTCCCATTGGGCATAAGCCACTGCTTTGTGTCATAGTGGATAAAGGAAGAGCTCTGTCACAATACAAACCACGTCTAGCCACTGCAAAACAGGGTAATGCTTTCAAAGACAGGGATATCTTTCAAAGAGTCAACTATGGGAAGTAGATGACTGTTTGACAACACAGAATCTAAATCTTTTTTGTCAGTTGAGACCACAACTAACTCAAATGCAATTGACTTCAACCCAGCATGATTTAGTTTTCTCAACAAAAAAATGAATAAATTGCTGAAGAAGTTTTACATCTCACCTCCTGTCCACTGGCCACAGTTATGTATCCCATCAATAGCCATATTAATGATTTACCTTATAAGTGCACAATAAAAGACCCAACACAGTGTGGACTTATGCTGCAACTGGTCACTAACTGTTGTAGTCTTTACTGCATGCTGCCGTTTTATTAAATATTTCCCTGCCATTGCCAGAGATTTCTGTCATTTGTGAGATGCTTCCCCGCCTTTTTCACTGTTATACGGTGGGGGTGGGCTCTATTACACATCTTCTGAAAGATCTATGGGACTGAACTATATAGGACCTTGGAAATCAAAAGGAAAGTTCGTTAATAATGATAATCTAGAAGGATATGTCTTGAATACTTTTAGAGTTACAGGCATGACAATTTTAGAAAAGGAATATTAATGGCACTCAGACAGGTGTTCTATGCAATTGTATTGATAGAAAAACACAAGATACATTTCTAATTTTAACATTATTTGTTCTTCAGATTTTGCCTCTTTAAAATAAAAATGTATCAGCTGTATGCAGAGTTACCCACATTTGGGTTTTGACCACTGAAAATGTATACAATTTACCAATTTACTCATTGAGCCGCATTAAGATCTCCATATCTCTGGGACTAAACCATCGAGGGCCTTTAAAATGAAGATACCAAAAGGAAAGTTTGTTAAGAACCAGAATCTTAAAGGATATTAAGATATCTTTAATAATAATAATAATAAGAAGAAGTTTTATTTATATAGCGCCTTTCCAAAGCTCAAGGTCGCTTCACATAGTGTTAGACAGTACATTTGCACACCCATATACACAATAGTACATTTGCATACCCACATACACAAGACAAGCACAGGTCTTATATAGCAACATTAATCAAAATACAAATTAAATAGATATGTCTTTAACTGAGTCTTGAAGGTAGACAGAGATGATAAATTACGCAATGGTAAGGGAAGCGAACTCCATAATTTAGGAGCATTGACACTAAATGACCTACCACCTACAGTGGACAATCGAAAATGAGGAACGGACAAAAGACCAAGCTCAGATGATCTGAGGGACCGGGCAGGAGAGTAGGGGTGTAGTAGGTCAGAAAGATATGAAGGTGCGAGATCATTTAATGCCTTAAATGTTAGAAGTAATACCTTGAAGTGAATATGTGATGCCACAGGTAGCCAGTGAAGGTCATGCAGTAGAGTTATGTGAGCAGAGCGCTTGATGGAGGTGAGAACTTTTGAACATACTGTAACCGTGCAATATGTTTTTTAGGAAGACCAAGAAATAGAGCATTGCAATAATCCGTGCAATATTACGTAGATGGAAAAAAGAGTTTTTAACAACAGAAGAAATATGAGAGGAAAAAGATAGAGATGAGTCAAATAAGACACCAAGATTACGGACAGATGAAGAAGGCTTAACATAAACCCCATCAATTTCAAAGGACAGGTCCATCCTTTTGACTGAGGTTGCAGAGCCAATCATCAGGAATTCAGTTTTGCTATTATTTAGTTTAAGGAAATTCAAGGACATCCACTGCTTGATATCCCTGATACATGCAGTAAGTGAGTTAGGCAATGATGGCCTATCAGAGCTGGTAGTGAGGTAAATTTGGATGTCATCAGCATAGCAGTGAAACTGAAGTCCATGCCTGCGTATGATGTTACCAAGTGGATAAATATAAATGATAAACAGTGGACCAAGAACTGAACCCTGAGGAACACCCTGTGAAAGCGGAGCAGTGGCAGATTTATACCCTTGTATAGTGATGTAATTTTTCTGTCACTGATGTAGGAGATGAGCCAGGAAAGAGCAGAACCAGTGATGCCGATATCAGAAAGGCGAGAAATTAGTATTTCATGGCAGACTGTGTCGAATGCAGAGCTTAGATCCAGAAGAATCAAGATGTTTATTAACCCTGAATCCATAGACAGAAGAATATCATTAGCCACACAAAGAAGAGCAGTTTCAGTGCTATGTGACGTGCGAAAACCTGACTGAAAAGGTTCAAAAAGGCCATTAGCATTTAAATGAGATCTCAATTGTGAAGCCACGACTTTTTCAAGGATTTTACTCAAGAATGGTAAATTTGAGATTGGCCTATAATTATTCATATTTAGATGGTCAAGGCCCGGTTTTTTAAGAATAGGGGTCATGGCAGCCAGTTTTAATTCTGCTGGAACAATAGCAGATGTTAAACTACTAATACTTCTTGGGTTAAAGGCATGCAAACTTGAGGCAAAAGAACACAAAAAGTGCTTTGTGCCATTTTTGAACTGCCACCATTGGCATATAATTTTATTAATAGTCCTACCAATTTCTGTGTAAAAATTAAATAATGATGCTGTCGTCTTTCTGAAGTAATTTTTACACCCCTCTAATTTGGCTCCAAATCTCAGTAGAAAATTGTCATTTTGACCCCCCTCTACATAATAGTGGATTACTCAGTAAAATACATATCTATGACATTTAATATTTTGGCTTTTATCACTATTTATGTTTGTCTTAAAATATTAACAAAATAAAAAATTTGAGCCAAGGAAGTTTCCGAAATTTGGTTGATTTGACATGTAATGACCCTAATGTTACCGAATGAACGAGCTATGGGACTGTGTAAGCATTAGGGGTGTTGATGGACTCTATCTACTCCATCTATGTTTTGATCATCGTTCTACATCCAATCCAGATGTAGTCTTTGACAAAAAACTTGTTTTTCTCAAAATGTTGCTTTTTTGAATGAAACTTCTCAAAGTGTTGAGAAAAAAAAGGAATGCATGAAACTAGAATAAAACTGGGATTTTTTTGTATAAAAGCAGAGGGTCTGTTATTTATTTTGATACATTGCATATATTAAGATATTAATACAACAAAATATTCTGGGGGCCATGAAACTTTTGTGAAAATGCTCAAATGCTGGCGGTGGCTGGCAAGTTAGGGGAAGGGGAAAGAGTTAATGTACTATGTACATTCAGTTTAAAAGCAATATATATATAAAAAAATATATATATATAACTAGCATTCCAATTTTGTGGATTGCTTAAAAATCATTAAAGAAAGAATCACAATGAATCTGTTCTGTGCAAATCAGTGTAAAACTAAGTGCATTGTTTATATTGTTTTATGTTGTCCCAACGAATTTTGGGTTTTAACTACAATCAGAGAGGGGAATAAAATAATCTTGTAACTGACACACCTAGTCTGTTATTAGTTGTGAGAAGTGTGCATCAAAATGACAGAAAAGGCCTTAGGCGAGTTAGTTTAGACATCTATTTAGCACAACATTCTCTAACTTTCTTAAGCTGTCAAGGTCTCCTATTGACAAAATTTGTTTTCCTTGATTGCCGAGAACATAGAATGGCATCTAGGGAGGAAACCGGTCTCTAGGTTCCTGCATTTTTAAACCCATTTCTAACTCCTCCAGAATAACAAAAAGGCATGTCTCTTGGTTTGTGCTAGGAATAATTTCATCAACGGCCTGTGTTATGTTAAATAGAGATCCAATAAGCCACTGGTGGTGGATTTCTTCACATACTCCATACTTCAGGATGCAAAAACTAGCAGATGTCAGCTGTAAAGCTTTGCTGGAGGTTGAGGATACGCTATAACATTTCTGTGCACATGGAAGGCATTTTGTATTGCTGTCAATATTTCCTCATTCATGGCAAGGCGATAGGATCGGTGACACCCATTCCAAATGTGGCCTATCATAGATATCGGGATTTCACGAGCGTCGGCAGGTATAAACCGCAGTTAGCCTTGGTATCGCGAAGCAGACACAATTTCCATCCCTCATCTTTTATTCAATTCACTCCTCTGGTGGAAAGGCGGCGTGAGGATGAGAATGCAAAGCCAGAAAATATAATTTATCTCTTATGCAACTTGATGAATCTTCTCTAGGTTGGTAAACTATTTATGAGTTGCACAGCTAAATTCTTTCATGCATTTCTTTCCTTTCTTTGCCTTCATTCCCAAATCTAATTCGGCCACCAAATGTTATTAGCATTTTTCCTCCCTGTACAGACATACATATTTTATGAAGCAAGCACAGTCATTTAGTGATGCAGGTTTGCTATTGTGGAAAACAGATTCTAAGATGAGAAGGGGAGAATCATTTAAAGATTTTTTGGCCAGGTCGGCCTAGTGTATAGTTTACTTTTCATCCTTTGAAGAAATAATACTAAAAAGTAATCATCATTATTATTAGTGTTCAGATTTAAAATTGATTTGAAATAAGCACACAGGGCAAAACATCCAACAGCTGTTTTACCTGAGCCCAGTACAGCTCTGGGGTCCATTCTTCATACTTCATTCTTAATACATCTGAAATGATTTGACAGATGCCAGATCTTCTACTCTTCTGATAACTGATCTCTGGCTAATTTGGTTCTTCAAACGAATTTGCGGATTTTAGTCAAATATCTAGGTTAAGTTGTCTGAGCGTTCTTGTGTTCATTGGAAAGGGCAGATATACAGTATATCGATACTCGAAATCATGATCAGCAATGCAGTGATTGGCTGGCAGCAAGACATCACATTAAAAAAAGAACATCACACCTGACGAAAAACTTGATGAATTTATAAGGAAACAGCCAAGCGACCAAAATTACATAAAAGTTATCAAAGACAAATTAAATGTGGGTCAGACTTTAGATTAGGGTCCAATTCTCACTATAAACTAACTATTAACTATGACTTTTTCTTCAATAAACTCCTAATTATGGCTTATTAGATGCTGACAGATTTTATCCAGATGGGTTTTTGAAAGTCTGGACAGCAAAAAAAACACCAAAAAAAATCACATTTGGAGGTGGTTTGAAATGCGATTCCAATCATATTTTTACAGATGCCTCTCAATCTGGATGCTCTGGCTGTTCAAATATTTTTTGCGGCACTCTTAAGGTAACACAACGATGGTCTGTTATTGTAGGGACATCGACTTTCATGCCCCTAAACATGACGCGGAACAAAACGAACCATGATTGGTTGCGTTACATGTCAGTCAAACATCCTCTTGGGCAGTCCTTGGCCAATGAAAGCTGCGATAGACTCCAGACTTTCTGCCGTCAGTCTAAAGGTCTGGCTACTCGAGACTAATACATGGGTAACACGTGAATCATTACCAAAGCAACGCATGCAAATAGGTTGGTTATACACTCACCTAAAGGATTATTAGGAACACCATACTAATACTGTGTTTGACCCCCTTTCGCCTTCAGAACTGCCTTAATTCTACGTGGCATTGATTCAACAAGGTGCTGAAAGCATTTTTTAGAAATGTTGGCCCATGATGGAGATTTGTGGGATGCACATCCAGGGCATGAAGCTCCCGTTCCACCACATCCCAAAGATGCTCTATTGGGTTGAGATCTGGTGACTGTGGGGGCCATTTTAGTACAGTGAACTCATTGTCATGTTCAAGAAACCAATTTGAAATGATTCGAGCTTTGTGACATGGTGCATTATCCTGCTGGAAGTAGCCATCAGAGGATGGGTGCATGGTGGTCATAAAGGGATGGACATGGTCAGAAACAATGCTCAGGTAGGCCGTGGCATTTAAACGATGCCCAATTGGCACTAAGGGGCCTAAAGTGTGCCAAGAAAACATCCCCCACACCATTACACCACCACCACCACCACCAGCCTGCACAGTGGTAACAAGGCATGATGGATCCATGTTCTCATTCTGTTTACGCCAAATTCTGACTCTACCATCTGAATGTCTCAACAGAAATCGAGACTCATCAGACCAGGCAACATTTTTCCAGTCTTCAACTGTCCAATTTTGGTGAGCTTGTGCAAATTGTAGCCTCTTTTTCCTATTTGTAGTGGAGGTGAGTGGTACCCGGTGGGGTCTTCTGCTGTTGTAGCCCATCCGCCTCAAGGTTGTGCGTGTTGTGGCTTCACAAATGCTTTGCTGCATACCTCGGTTGTAACGAGTGGTTATTTCAGTCAAAGTTGCTCTTCTATCAGCTTGAATCAGTCGGCCCATTCTCCTCTGACCTCTAGCATCAACAAGGCATTTTCGCCCACAGGACTGCCGCATACTGGATGTTTTTCCCTTTTCACACCATTCTTTGTAAACTCTAGAAATGCTTGTGCGTGAAAATCCCAGTAACTGAGCAGATTGTGAAATACTCAGACCGGCCCGTCTGGCACCAACAACCATGCCACGCTCAAAATTGCTTAAATCACCTTTCTTTCCCATTCTGACATTCAGTTTGGAGTTCAGGAGATTGTCTTGACCAGGACCACACCCCTAAATGCATTGAAGCAACTGCCATGTGATTGGTTGATTAGATAATTGCATTAATGAGAAATTGAACAGGTGTTCCTAATAATCCTTTAGGTGAGTGTATATGGACACACAAATCTCATTTCATCACTTGCAATTAAAAATGCGGACAGTCTGCCTGAAAAGATCTGATTTGAGAAAATATCAAATCACTGCTATTATCACACTACAATACAAGGCACCAATTTAGCTTATGTGTAGAGATTACAGAGTGATACATGACAGTAAAATTACTTCAAATAATCCTGAAAATAGGTTAAGATAAATGTTAATGTGTGCCCCCAGTTAACGTATTCTAGAACCGCCACTCTTCCAGAGTTCTTCATTCAGCCTTTCTTTGCTTCGTTCACTTGTTTTCACATTTTTATGTATACCTAATTGTTTGTTTAAAATAAATAAAAAAATTATATTATCACTTGGCTAGCTCCACTACAAATATAAACCAATGCAAACTTCTATTTAAAATGTCATTACCAGCGTAGAGCCTATATGCTTGGATGCTAAGGTTTACGACCTGAAACAGCATCCGAGTTCCCCGACTAAAAAAAGATTGTTTGCCTTGCATATCAGTCCGAGTCCTATAAAAAGCTATCACGGAGAGTGCTGCTATTTCTTTCCATATAAGACAATGAAAAATGATGGAAATCAGAGGACAGATAATCAAATACTAAAACAATCATTTAAAAAATGATACAATAATCTCAAGTCACTGTGGATTGGGGGCACTTAGCGGGAGGTTGAGTTGTGTCAGGTCGGTCACTGTCCTCTCCTCCATCACGTCTGGCTCACGCCGCACTCCAGCGCTGCCATTGGGAGCTCTAATGGCATTTATGTAATCAGCGCCGAGCATGGCATAAATCAGCCATCAGATCAGCCTGCAGACATCCACCATCTATCAATCACTGTCACCCCAGCCCAGATGCTAAAGATCCGTCATGCTGTCACTGGCTCATTAAGTTTGCTAATTTACAGACACTACCCTACAGGAGATTGCTTTGCTAAGTATTTTTTTTTTTTTTCTGGAATTTTCTTTCCGAGGCTCACCAATGCACTTATTTTTTGTGTGCTATCATGTTTACAGTTACATCTGGGCGTGACTTCTGTAGTATTTCTATTGGTAGATTGGCCTGAGTTTTGTAAAATGCTGTTTTTGTGAAGCTTAAAATGAGGCCAGATTAGCAAATGTTGGAAAAATTCTTGCCTTTTTGCATTTTCTTGCCAACCATAAGCTAAATGGGCCATGAAATGTAATCAATCACAGTAGCGTTTAACATTGTAATCTAAATGGACACTGTTGTGATTACCACCTGCTCATGTGCTGTCTGAGCACAAGTGACTGCATGATGCAAGTCTCATATGCACACATGTAACAAGTTTCACTAATTCAGAGCAGAACCCCAAAGTAGGCCTACATGCAGAAAAAGAGATTGCATTGAAATATGCATTTACATTTTTATATATATATATATATAAACAACTTTCAACACCTTCCAAACAAAGTAAAAGCAATAAAGAGTTATCCTATACTCTTTATTGAGAACTTTGATTACTCTGAAATATGAATGAGTCAAAGGAAATTAATCACTTAGTTCACCAGACTTTGGATCTCTAAAAGTAGAAGTAGATTCTTATCTCTTTGGCTAATTCTTAATAAAATATCCAATTCCAGAGATTACAGCAATGAATAAAGACATCATTCTCGCACTAATACTCCTTGAACACATACTGTCCAACAGATCTGATGGTAATTCAAACACCAAGGGCCAGATTTACTAACAGCTTGCGCCAGTGCAAAACGTTTTTGGCGTTAACAAAACTACTGCCAGGATTTACTAATGGCACGCTGTGAAAAATTAGCGCATGAACAAGGCATGGACAAGGTTGTTTTTGCGGCTGACCTTATTACATATGCATTTGTAGGAGTTTCCCTTTCAGACACAATATTTATGGGAGGAGAGTATTTAAATGAATCACGTGATTTACTATGGTTTGTGCTCGTCAATTTACTGGTATTTGCGCCATTTTTTACCGCCCAAAAAAGCATGTCTTAATTCCAGACGCTAATTTGCTCTGCTCTTGGTAGATTGCGTTGGTCATTAAGGAAATGATCCGGCTGCGTCTGTGTTCTTTAATTTGCACGTCGTCAGTAGATCACATGCAGAACTTTCCACTCCCATCTGCGCTTTTATAGGATTGTGCTCTCATGCTAATTTGCCCTGTTTAGTAAAGATTGCTTAGTAAAGATTACCCAAATGTGAAGCAGAATACCAAAAACTTAATTCTGCTTAATGATCTGGAGTACTCAAATCCCTCATTTATCATGATCGTATGAGACCGGGCCCGGCGACTCATATGAGTGAAAATGAGAAGCTTTGGAGACAGATTGCTATATGAATCTAGAGCGTCACAGACAAATTGACAAGTCAAAAAGTAAGGTTTTACCATTTGGTGGGTTCAAAGGTCTTTTCATGTAATAATCTTGATAGACAAGATATTAAAAGAGCATTCACGGTCACTATTGCGAATATGTAGATTCGATAAAGGTGCCAGAGGGTAATTAATACTGCCTGTCAGTGAAAAGTCATCATGCAATGATGCGTCTCTAATGAATGGAAGCTTTGGTTCGGTCTTCACTGTGATGCATTAAGAAGTCGTAAAGTTATTCATGAATTCCAGCAATCTTCTTGTCTTCTATTAGTGAATCTATATTGTAATTTTATTAGACACAAAGTGTACACATCAGCACTAGATGAACCCTAATACACAGGAAAATGTAACTATTTTACGAGGTAGCAGTTTTATATGAATTTGGACAATGCGAATTGTACGTAAACGTATGATTTTTGGGAAAAATCCACCCCTAAGTATAACCGCCACTGCAGATCGTACAAAAACATACAAATGAGATTGTATGATTTCATGCGAATTAGCCACCAATTTGTCAAAATGTAAAATACTTACAAAAAGGTTGAGGAATGTGAGAGCTCATCATCATTTTTGTATTGGCTATAAAGATTATTTGAAAAATCCCTTTCAATTACGATGAAGATGACTCTAGTTAAGGCCTTTGCTTCCAGTCATTCAACCAACATGTACTCTTATAGGTTGCTCTAGTTGGCTGGCTAAATCAATGAAAACGAAATACAAAACTCTCAGCAAATCAATCACGGAGGCACACCTGTGTGAGCAAAGACAAGTGGACATGAACACAATTAATCTGCGTATTTAAACAAGCCTCAGACAAGCACTGAATATCAAATAGGCTCACAATGAGAAGCAAACAGCACTCAATGTCATCCTGGAATAGGCTTTCTTGTTCAGCGGTGTGGGTAATGAGTTTAAGGTTGAGTCTTTAATTGTTTTGTTTGAGGAGGCTCTAGTTATCGCTATGGAGGAGTGAGGGGGAAGGAGCAGGGGTTTGTGGGATATTGATTTCCTGTGGCGGCTGATGCTGACGCTCCATGATTTGCATTAGTTCTTAATCAACATCCCAGCACAACGTCTGATAGAAGGAAAGAGAAAATAGAGAAAAGAAAAGAAAAACAGAAAGACAAGAGAATGCAGAGAAAATTTAGATTTCTAAGAGGTTGCTCTTTCATAGCTCAGGAGATGTAATGGAATCTCACTTATGTTCCAACTTCCACTCGGATGTTTCTGGAAATAAGAATCGGATAAATGTTGGCAAAGAAAAATGAATGAGACTTCTTTACTGTCACAATTATGTCTTTTTAGACAGTGATGATACTGAAGCAATGGATACATTTGCGAATTCTTGGATTTTTAGAAGAACCTATAAGAGGTTGATCAAGTTGATCTTGGAGCAACTCATGAAAAATACACTATATTGCCAAAAGTTTTGGGACGTCTGCCTGTACATGCACATGAACTTTAATGAATTTCTTAATTCGTACACTGTAAAATCCAACAGTGATTCTAACTAACACTTTTTAGTTAACTTTACTTAATTGTAAAAATATAGTAATATGTACTATTCACATAATATTCCTTGTTTACTCAGAAAAACCAAGTTAAGATTAATTGATTGGTTTGAGTGCCATTGTGTCAAGCAAAAAAAAAACAAAAAAAAAACACCATAATGGTGATCAGTGTTCCCTTTGGTTGGCCACTTGGAACATTCATATTATTATAATTCTGTTCCTATTGATGCAGTGATGCAACCAGAAATCACAGTTATTTGGTTTCAAAGGAAGAGAAGTAATAAATAGGTTGCTTTTAAAAGTTGACCTAGCTTCTGACTCAATAATTAACTATAGTTCATGATTTAGTCAGAAATTAAGATCACCGTTTAAAATTAACCTATGTAATATTTCCCTTTATGTCATATAATGATCGTTTACCATTTTATTGCTAACATTTACGTCATAAACACCTGTGGGACTTTTAATTGGGTTGCCATAATCCCTCTATATTTGTAATCTTGCAGTTGATCATGCTTGAGTCACACACAGACTTCAACATTCAGCATGCAAAACACAACAATGGTAACATATATGGTAGCTATACTAAGTCAAGAGTAAACCTAAAGTAAAAGATCAAGTACTCTCTACAGTTCTTTTTTAGTTACTAGAACTCTTGTGTAAGTGAACTATACTAACTAAGCATTTGTTAGCACAACATACTATTCCTATTTCACTTTACTTGTTTTTTTTAAGGCAATCGGTTTGCATTCTTTTTTCAAGTAAGCCTAACTTATTAGATTTTAGAGTGTAGGGTTTAAAATGGAGTTGACCCACCCTTTGCAGCTATAAGAACTTTGACTCTTCTGGGAAGGCTTTCCACAAGGTTTAGAAGTGTGTTTATGGGAATTTTTGGCCATTCTTCTAGAAGCGCATTTGTGAGGTGATGTCGGACAAGAAGGCCTGGCTCGCAGTCTCCACTTTAATTCATCCCAAAGGTCAGGACTCTGTGCAGGCCAGTCAAGCTCCACCACACCAAACTCGCTCATCCAAGTCTTTATGGACCTTGCTTTGTGCACTGTTGCGCAGTCATGTTGGAACAGGAAGGGGCCATCCCCAAACTGTTCCCACAAAGTTGGGAGCATGAAATTGTCCAAAATGTCTTGCTATGCTGAAGCATTAAGAGTTTATTTCACTGGAACTAAGGGGCCAAGCCCAACCCCTGAAAAACAACCCCACACCATAATCTCCCCTCTACCAAACTTTTCACTTGGCACAATGCAGTCTGGCAAGTACCGTTCTCCTGGCAACCGCCAAACCCAGACTCATCCATCGGATTGCCAGACAGAGAAGTGTGATTCGTCACTCCAGAGAACACGTCTCTACTGCTCTTTAGTCCAGTGGCAGTGTGCTTTACACCACTGCGTCCAACGCTTTGCATTGCACTTTGTGATGTAAGGCTAGGATGCAGCTGCTCGGCCATGGAAACCCATTCCATGAAGCTCTCTACGCACTGTTCTTGAGCTAATCTGAAGGCCACACGAAGTTTGGATGTATGTATCTATCGACTCTGCAGAAAGTTGGCGACTTCTGCGCACTTTGCGCCTCAGCATGCACTGATCCCGCTCTGTGATTTTACATGGCACAGTTGACCGTGGAATCACAGTACCACGTCTGAATTCACTGAGCTCCTGAGAGTGACCCATTCTTTCACAAATGTTTGTAGAAGCAGTCTGCATGCCTAGGTTTGATTTTATACACCTGTGGCCATGGAAGTGATTGGAACACCTGAATTCAATGATTTGGAAGGGTGTCCCAATACTTTTGGCAATGTAATGTATCTGAGCTCATATTGAAGTCTTTGACTTGACTGCAGATTTTGTAAGCTTGCTTTTAAAGGGGTGGTTGATTGCCCCTTTTTACAAAATGTAAAATAAGTCTCTGATGTCCCCAGAGTGTGCATGTGAAGTTTTAGCTCAAAATACCACACAGATAATTTTTTATAGCTTGTTAAAATTGTCACTTTTTGAGGGTTAACCAAAACGTGCCGTTTTTGTGTGTCCCTTTAAAATCAAATTAGCTGCTGCTCATGGGATGGAGCTTCAAGAACTCCAGTTAGCAGCTCTGATTACCTCATGCAGACAGGGCGATGAAACTGTTCAGCCTTTTATGTTCAAACTGGAGCTGGACAATGATGGAGAGACTCAAGAAGAATTGACAACATGTAGAATGCAACAATATGTTCCTGAATGGTTAGTTGATGAATTTATGTAGCTGATGTGGAGTTAACTATCTTCAAGTCATTGATCAGCATATTCTGTCATGATAAACATAGCTTCACCCCCTTTATTGTGTGTTCCTGGGGGCAGGGTTTATGTACATTTCAGTGTTAGTGATGTCACTAACCCAGGAGGGTCTACGGTCCCTACCAGCCGTTTGTTGTAGTCCTTAAAAAGCAATTCCTTTAAAAGAAAATATCTCCCTTTGCTTTGAACTTTGAGCGTCGTAAATTTGCAGATATTGTTTATGCTCAAACAGCAATATTACACACTAACTAAAGTTTATAAGTTTCATAATCAAAAACCCCTTTAAATAGTAAAATATTAAATTTTAGAGTGTTTGTATTAAACATTTTTGGCTAATTTGATTACGCTTCAGTTATCAGTAAGAGTGTACCCTAAGCTCCGTTCAATACATTTTACCAATCCCTTTTGCACAATTCCATTGATTTTCCCTTAAAAAGGCAATGAAAAAAACGAAAACAGATTCACTTATAAAAGGAGGGAAAATGAGAATAAGAATAAACATCATTTGCTTTTCTTGCCAGTGATCAAACGTCTTGTACTCCGTGCTGAGAAGGCCTTGGGGCGCCGTGTTTTTGTTTCAACCTCCCTCCTCATCCTTCTCTTCCTCTCTCCTCCCTCTGGAATATTTGTTTGTTTGCATCTCAGAATTGATAAACGAAAGAGGGGGGTGTAAGATACGGAGGGGTGCAGTGACATGGAGAATACCAGGCAGGCGACATGGTGCGTGGCAGAGGTAATGAATTCTTCAGCAAAGCAGAAACGCAAGGCGACACAGCTTGAGGATCAATTTTTAATAAGGAGCCTGGCTCTCCCAGGCAGTGCTAAAAAACAATATTTTAATCAGAGCACTCCTGCCAGTTCTCTTTTCACCATCTGATTAAGTCAGAGTTGGCTGATATGGTTCCTCATATTGAGACTGGGAAGAGAGACCACTATGCGTGGCTCAGTTACAGAGCCAGGTCGTGATCCCAGGTCCTGATTATCAGTGCTAGTTCATATGTTTCATCACAAGAGGTCGATAGCATGCACAATAATCCTGTTTTCCACAGATGGAGCTGAATTTTAGTACTGGAGGTGGTGAGTTGGTGCTAGTGATAACAACCAAACAAATGCCCCCTTTTCTCATTTACATGTGCTAAGACCAAATATATGTCAGTGTGAAATTATGAAAATTATGACACTGTGTCTGTGGATTTCTAGCATAATGCAACTGAGTTTCCAGTCCTAATACATCACAGTAAGCAGAAACTGACAATTTGCATTGTTTTGAGTCAGAAGTTTAAATGAATGAAACGTTTGTGAAGAAACACATTTATAAACAAGTGTTGTCATTTTTGATAAAAACAAAGCGTCAGCTTTTAACTTGTCAATTTTATCATGAAATTCAAACATTTAATATCGTTTTGGTCCCACTTTATATTAGGTGGCCTTAACTACTATGTACTTATGTCAAAAAATAAGTACAATGTACTTATTGTGTTCATATTGTATTGCAAAACACTTTTGCTGATATTGAGGTGGATACGGGTAAAGTTAGGGACAGGTGTGGTGGTATGGGTAAGTTTAAGGGTAGGGTTAGGTGTAAGGGAAGTGTCTTATAACTACAGAAATTAATTACAGATGTAATTACATGCAGGTAATTTTTAAAATGTAAGTACAACGTAAAAACATGTATGTACACAATAAGTGCATTGTATCAAATGATTAATTTCAATGTTAGTACATAGTAGTCAAGGCCACTTAATATAAAGTGGGTCCATCGTTTTGACGTTCTTTAAAGGTGCGGTATGTAGGATTGACAGCTAGTGGTCGAAATAGGTACTGCAGTCAAAATTCTAAATATTGGAGTTGTTTCCCCCACCCCCTCCTCCTCAGACTCGACGCTCACGCGGGTTGCCAACTTGAGAACACGCAACAGGAAACAGGAGCGAGCGCAATTGACTTACACAGTGTGTAAGTTGATGAGTTGATTTATCCGCGTTTTGATATGCTCTCGATTTATGGAGATTTTTAGATGGATGCCGCAGCTTTTTAGCTCGGGTAGAATCTGCGATCTCTGACCGAGTTTGTTCGCTGGCTTCCATGGCTGCAATACGCTGTGTTTTCCGCCAACTGGCAACCTGTGGTGTCGAAATACTATTGGCAACGTGCAGTATCGCACAGACCAAAACAAAAACAGACATTCCGACATGGAACGCACATTTCAATGTAGAATAACTAGCTGTAGCATTGTTTTTCTGAGAAACAAGTAGGTGAATTTAGCATGTTTCCTAAAACTGTTTTAAAGGAAATTTTTCTAAAATGATTACATAATTTACTCACCCTGGTGTTGTTCTAATGCCGAATACCCTTATTTATTTTATGGACCACAAAAGGAGAATTTAAAAAAAAATGTCCCACTCACATTCATCCATATAATGGCAGTGACCAGCATCAAACTTTTTAAAAAACACACAAAAGTATCACAGAATGATCCCATGCGGCACGTGCCATATATCTTAAGTGTTCTGAGGGTATACAATAGGGCTTGGTGAAAAACAAACTGAAATTGTATACATTATTTAACGAAATTGTCCGTTTGTCTTCTGTCTTCTCATCCGTGAGACTTTAGAAGCACCACAGTTCACTCTGTCTCACCAAGCACACAAGTTATGAGAAATTAAGATCTACAAAAACACAATATGAAATACAACCCATGTACCTTCTTCTCTAAGGTGAATATATCCATTGTGTTCGTCGCAACAAGAAGTTATCGCATTCACATATGTCAACTGTCATTCTGACGTGATATTTGACTCAGTGACATACACATAAACTTGTTTGGAGGGATTTTCAGGCGGTGTATTTCATGTTGTGTTTTTTTTTCTTGATTTCTCACAACTTGTGTGCTTTTTCTGAATGAGACAGAGGGGACTGTGGTGCTAACAGAGTCTCATGAATATTCACATTGAATTTCGTTAAATAATACATTAAATTTCTGTGTTTTTCACCAAACCCTATTATATACCCCCAGAACATTTGGAATATATGGCATTTGTCGCAGGGGATCATTCTGTGATACTTCCGCGTCTGTATTAAAAAGTTTGATGCTAGTCTCTATTAACTGTCATTATATGGACGAGCTCATTTTGTGGTCCATAAAAGAAAGAAGGGCATACAGCATCAAAACAACACTAGGGTAAGTAAATGATGACTTAATTTCCATTTTAGGCTGAAATATCCCTTTAATGTCGTGTGACTGTGACAGATTGCCGTAGCTAGTCCAAAAGGCAGCACGGAGTATGTGTGAATCGATCGTCTCTTCCTCTTTAGTTAAGCACTATATATACACTACCAGTCAAAAGTTTGGAAACTGTACTATTTTGATCGTTTTTTAGAAAGACGTCTCTTTTGCTCGCCAAGGCTGCATTTGTTATTAAAAATCCAAAATGTAAAATAACTGTTTTCTATTTGAATATATTTTAAAATCAAATTTATTCCTGTGATGCAAAGCTGAATTTTCAGCATCATTACTCCAGTCTTCAGTGTCACATGATCCTTCAGAAATCATTCTAATATGATGATTTGCTGCTCAAGAAACATTTATGATTATTATCAATGTTGAAAGCAGTTGTGTAAATCTGTGTTATCTGAAATAGAAAGCTTTTGTAACATTGTACTTCCGTTCAAAAGTTTTGGGTCTGTAATATTTTTTTTTTATTTTGGGAAAGAACTTAGAAATTAATACATTTATTCAGCAAGGATGCATTAAATTGATCAAGTGACAGTATAGACATTTATAATGTTGCAAAAGTTTTATATTTCAGATAAATGCTGTTTTTTTTTTACTTTCTATTCATTAAATTAAAAAAAATTGTACACAACTTTTTTCAACACTGATAATAATAATAAATGTTTCTTGAGCAGAAAATCATCATATTAGAATGATTTCTGAAGGATCGTGTGACACTGAAGACTGGAGTAATGATGATGAAAATTCAGCTTTACATCACAGGAATAAATTGCATTTTAAAATATATTCAAATAGAAAAAATATTTCACAATAATACTGTTTTTGCTGTATTTTGGATCCAAAAAATGCAGCCCTGGTGAGCAGAAGAGACTTCTACAGTTTCCAAACTTTTGACTGGTAGTGTACACTCACCTAAAGGATTATTAGGAACACCTGTTCAATTTCTCATTAATGCAATTATCTAATCAACCAATCACATGGCAGTTGCTTCAATGCATTTAGGGGTGTGGTCCTGGTCAAGACAATCTCCTGAACTCCAAACTGAATGTCAGAATGGGAAAGAAAGGTGATTTAAGCAATTTTGAGCGTGGCATGGTTGTTGGTGCCAGACGGGCCGGTCTGAGTATTTCACAATCTGCTCAGTTACTGGGATTTTCACGCACAACCATTTCTAGAGTTTACAAAGAATGGTGTGAAAAGGGAAAAACATCCAGTATGCGGCAGTCCTGTGGGCGAAAATGCCTTGTTGATGCTAGAGGTCAGAGGAGAATGGGCCGACTGATTCAAGCTGATAGAAGAGCAACTTTGACTGAAATAACCACTCGTTATAACCGAGGTATGCACAGTCACCAGATCTCAACCCAATAGAGCATCTTTGGGATGTGGTGGAACGGGAGCTTCGTGCCCTGGATGTGCATCCCACAAATCTCCATCAACTGCAAGATGCTATCCTATCAATATGGGCCAACATTTCTAAAGAATGCTTTCAGCACCTTGTTGAATCAATGCCACGTAGAATTAAGGCAGTTCTGAAGGCGAAAGGGGGTCAAACACAGTATTAGTATGGTGTTCCTAATAATCCTTTAGGTGAGTGTATATACAGTATATGTATGCATGTATTAATGAACATCAGAATGTATTTTTTAAAGATACAGCACAACTTACTGAAATGAACCACCTCTCATGTAATCACTATTTCCATGAGAAAGACGTCAATAAAACAGCTTGTGAAAAAGTCATCTGACGTCACTTGTACCTGAGGAAAATGTTGACATATATAAAAATCATTATATAACTTAAATAATTAAGACACCATTACAATTAGATATTAAAAAAATATGTTTTATGATATCATGTATGTCTTCTAATTCTGTAAAAAAAAAAAATAATAATAATCTTTGGAATCTTTAGTATAGATTTTCTCAAAACGTTTTAATAATATTATTACAAAGAAGAGACTTTGCTTTTTCATCCTGTACATAAACCACAAAATGTGTTTCTGAACGAGCGATTGTGGTTTTAAAGACTGCGGGAGATTATGGCACAGTGTTGAGTATAAATGCTGTGTGAAGAACTCGATGGCCAAAGGAAGGGGATTATTTTGGGGATTCAGTGCAGCCCTGTGTATTATTAATTTATGTAAATCCATTTATTTCAGTTTGGATCCTCTCTTGAAATGCTCAAGGTTATATAAGTATGTTTTAATACAAAATTGACCAGATGAATATTCTTCTAACGCATTGCGATACAATAAAACATCCTGGATAAGTATTTCAGTAAGTTTTTCCTTCGGTGCCTAGAGGGAACTCAATAATAAAAAATAAAGAAATGCTTGTGATGGTGGTCACAGAGTGCCTTGTGTCATGACCTGGTTTGATGGACCACAACTGCCCTGTTCAATCTATGTGAAGATAAAACAACAAAGAGCCAGATGTGGGAACACAAGTTATTAAATCACTGAAAAACAGCCCCACAGCCAAAATCAAAAGGCCTATATAAAGTTTGGCCTCAGAGAGAAAAGAGATCTTCAATTTCTCTGAGCTTTATTGACTGATGTCACTGCGATATGAAGGACGACCCACATTCGAGTGAGCGTTTCCACTGTGCCCAGCTGGACCATAAAGTCCCATCACACTTGACTGGACAATGAAGAAATGGACGTCAGTCAACTTTCTGCAGAGACAGTCAATAAAGGACATGCTTTTAATTAAGTGAAGATACAATATAAAAGTTTATGAGTCTCTTTCAGAAGTGGGCGTTCTGCTTTAAACATCCAGTGAGAGCAGAAAATAAATAATAGACGAGGAGAGAAAGGAATAAACTAATTGCTTAACCTTGTGAGATAATTTTATAACCATTTAATCCGCTCAAATAACAATACCCAAAAGTGCTTTGCATATGCACTGCTTGAATGCTGCTGTCTTTATCTAGGGTAAATTCAGGGTGATTGGGACACTTTTTGCCATTGAGATGAATTCACCCCATTACATGATCAGTTTGCATTGTTTGCTTGGCCTGAGTTAAATATAATCCTGACTCGAAGGATGCATTGCTTTCTGTTTCTCTCTTCTCTGTTCTTTGTGTAATCCTCTCCTGCTATAAAAGAGACATGCATCTTCTTTTATGAATAGAGTTTTTACTTTCTCCAATTTTCTATAAAGCAAGGACGCTGAAAAGAAGCCTTGTAAACGTTATTGTAACATTGGAAATTTGATGAATTATGGCTTATGGGCTAAATTAATAGCTTTATCACAAAAAGCACATGAAAAGGGAAGTCTAGTTTAGTAAGTTTCGTGAGTGTTTACCCTTGAGAGAATTCAATGCAGACACATCTGGCATGCTGTCCAAAACCTGGAAACAAATGAGAAAAGAGAGAGATGTCGTGAATAATATGAATAAGATTAATCTTGAATGGCATTAAAGATGTTTCTATAAGATTCAAATGGGTAATGGCATTGGGTTTTTTTTATGTTAATATGTTTCTTGATGTTTACTTATATTGTTAAAGGGATCATGAATTGAGAAACCAAAATTTCCTTGAACTTTTGACATATAAGAGGTCGTTGTACTATAAAAACATCCTGTAAGTTTCATAACCTTCTTGTTAGTCCAAAAACAGCTTTTATGAAAACCAAGCTCCACATTGTGTCATTTGATCAAGTTATGGATTTTGTCAATTAAGTGCCAATTGCATTTATTGAAAGGGGAAAAAATCAGTGTGTGATGACTAGTCCATGTACTGGTTGTAAAATAGTACAGCTGTCAGATTCTTCCCATTTTTATTAAGAATCATTTCACAAGTGATGAATTTAATTTACCTTTGGCCACAGATCCAATCTCAGAAGATTACAATAAAGGAGCCATTATGCAAATCTTTTAATTTGCATGTGAACTACACATGAACCTTTTCAATTCAGGTAGAAGGGTTATATGTCGCCATTTAATCACACGTTTCTGGCATTTCTATTTCTCCAAATGAATGAGCATCTTGATGCAATCTTTTTTTTCCCCCAGTAATGTCAATTTTGTGATTGTGGGGAAAAAAGTATTCTTACATGCATCTATGACCTTTATGAAAAAAAAAGTGTTCAAACCAAAATCAGCAAACACAAAATCTATTCTCACCGTCAAGATGCCAATTTTTCGTCGTTATCTGCAAAACGATATATACATTTTTTGCCCTTAGTGTGAACATTGTGTGTTGAGCATGTTTTCTGTGCCAAAATGTGCCAACTTTAAAGCACAGCCTATAATTAAACAGTAGCTAAAAGTTGTGTATAAATGTCATGCATACTGAAGCATACTGTCACTGCAGCACAGGAAAAGCTAAGTTAAATGACCCAGGCTAAACAGCACACTTTCTTTAACTCTACTACACTGTATTGGCTTCCCTCCCAGTAGGCTGGTTAACACAGCTGCTAAGGTGACTTTTTGTGGGGACACAAGCCTTAACAAAATGTAACGCTGCAAAATTGGCCTACATTTGTCAGAGCTATGACAGATCTTGGCCATTTCATACCACAGTAAAGATCACCTTTAGCTCATGTAGGGAAAAATGCTTTGGCTTGTATAAGTGGATATGTGTGTGTATGTGTAATCATCATTGTGAAAAAATGTTACAGAAATAGAAGTATGTACACAATTGGTAAAAAAAAAAAAAAAAAAGCAAATACAATAAAAAACACTAAAAACAAAGGTTCTTTATTGGCATTGATGGCTCCATGAATAACATTTAACATCCACAGAACCTTTCCACTGCAAAGAAAAAGGTACTTTATTCTGGGAAAAGGTTATTTAGATTTTTTAAAAGCAAAGAAAAAATGGTTCTTTCAAATGGTTTTTTTTTTTTTTTTAGTAATTCACTGCTGGAAAAGAGGAGCTTTTAATAAAACTTGGATGCCTATACAGTAGAAAGACTGGGGAGGAATTAAATTGGTGCTACCTGATTCAAACAAAACAGAAAAAAGGCTGTTGTCTTCCCTTTTGCCAAATAGGTATGAAAACTTCAACACCCATAATGCACATGGCATGTTGCCATCCAAGGACATGCTTACCAGAGTCAAATACCACCTTGCTTTAGTAGGAAATACTTCTTAGAAAAATTTTTGTCATAATGGTGTCTCGGGTGCAAGAATTCAAAGAGTAAACGTTTAGCGGTAAAGAGTTACTTTCAGTTTTCAGTGAAGGATCCAGCGCGTTGTAGGCAGCGACTAAAGGCTGCAACGTATTGTAAATATAGAAAAAACACAGCAATGGAAAATCTGAAAAACCTCCATGTTTATAGTCAACATTTCAAAAAAAGGATGACTTCGAACACAGTGTTTTATGCCAAACGGAGGGGAAAAACTGAAAGAGGCTGCCGTCAGTGAAACGCCATCGTGTACAGGTAAAAAAGCTGTTGCCATAGTGTTCCAATTTTACCATAATGCTGCAAAGAGTAGACGTACTGCACAATTTTCTGTGACAAACCTACCCTTACAATAACTGTTCTTTTAATAACCCTCTGTCGATCCGACTGTCCATGGGTAGGGATACAAAATGCGGAAGTATAATCTGTAGTTTTCACGAAAGCCCTGGAACTGTCAAAAATGTTTGTGTCATCCTGCTGAAACTTGCTGACAAATAAACATACATTTCTTTGTCCAGGTAACACGGACAACAAGTAAACATTCTTCATTTACTTAGTACCGACATTGCAACAATAATAAAAAAAAATTGGTCACACTTTAGATTGGGGTCCAATTCTCACTATTAACTAAATATTAAATATGACTTTTCCCTCAATAAACTCCTAATTACTGCTTATTAATAGTTAATAAGGTAGTTGTTAAATTTAGGTATTAGGTAGGATTAGGAATGTAGAATATGGTCATGTAGAATAAGGCATTATGTGCTTTATAATTACTAAACAGCCAATATCCTAGTAGTGTGCATGCTAATAAGTGACTAGTTAGTGAGAATTGGACCCTAAACTAAAGTGTTACCAAAAAATGGTTTCCACAAAAATATTAAGCAGCAAAACAGTTTTCAACATAGATAATAATAAGAAATGTTTCTAAAGCACCCAATTAGCATGTTAGAATGATTTCTGAAGGATCATGTGACAATTCATGTGAAATCGTGAAAATTCAGCTTTGCCATCACAGGAATATATCAGTTCTTTTAAATTGTAATAATAGTTTACAATATATTTTACTGTATTTTTTATCAAATTAATGTTGCCTTGGTCTTACCGACCCCAAACTTATGAATGTTAATGTATATTCAGACAAGAGTCAACTATTTGATGAAGACTATTTGTTATTTTCCCTAAATGTCAGGTTCGGACAAGCTGTTTTAAAGGTTACAAAGGTATACAATTTATTTATAATTATTAATATCATGAATTATTTCATGTTTTATAATCGTTTTACTGTTCTTTTTTATGCAAAGCTTGGGCTGTTCCATTGTGGCAACATGCCCTGCTTCTTTTCCTGGTTAGTAACATGTTCAATAGTGGTGAAGTTTTAAGATATATGCTTATACAGAAATTGACTACCCTGAGAACCATTTACTGGAGAAAAACAAATGACAACTAGCCTCAGCCTCTCCTACACAAAATATTTGGGCCCTGTAAATGGAAAACAATCTAATTAACTGTTAAATTAAGGTGGTACACGGCTCCTGTGTCTGTCACAGAGCTGAAAACATGCTTTATTTCACTTCATTTGTCACTGTATGTCACATCTACTCTAAGTGGGAGACCACAGCGTTGAGTATTTATAGAAAAAGGGCTTTACCTTTCAGTTTGAGGTAAGAAACAAATGCATCTCCCTCATCTTTCAGCTCATGAATATACCGTTCCTCTGCGGCCTCCTTGGCAAACAAACGGAGAGTGATTGCTCAGACAAGCAACCTTTGTTACACACCTTCCTTTACAAGCTCAAGATCCGTCGCCTATTTTGTTCCACCACACAAACTCGTTGTGGGATGTCAAAAGATCTCATTTGCATTAACACAAGGACATGAGCTAAGGTGTAGCAATTAACCTCGCACAGAACGACAGGGAAGCGGGGGCTGAGACATTGCTGAACTGGCCACACAGAAAGGGTCTCACACACAACACAGAGTAATGCGAGATGCTCAATAAGCCATGCAGCCCCTAATAGTTCAGTCTAATTAATGTAGAAGAGCTCTTGTTCTGGCACTTTAATACAGGTAATAGTCCCTCTTTGAATGTTGGAATCTCTGCAAAGGTTAAGCAAAAATGTGTAGTGAATTATTTTCAGTCTTTAAAGAGATAGTTTCCCCCGAAATGAAAATTCTGTCATCATTTACTCACCCTTATGTCGTTCCAAACAAGTATCATTGTTTTCCTTGTGATCAAGTGCCAATCTCAGAGCCCTGAGTGTCCCCTGGTGACCAACGGAATGCATTACAAAAAATTAAAAGTACTCGACCTTCTTATTTTCCAGGCAGCCCACCCAGCTATGTTCAGATTGTGCCTTCTTTTTTAGGCTGCTTTAATGAACTATAAGTGTGTTAGTGTTATATGCTAATTGACATTCACCTTACAACAACTTAGGCATGTCACTAATAGGTAACAGCTGAGTTTTTGCATTTTCCTTCCTCATTTTGGTGGAACCTTGAGAGGCAGCGAATTCAAGGACAACCACAAAAAACAACATACTTACCGCCTTCAGAGCATCAATTGAGAAAAGACTGCAGTTAGCTGTCTTTGTCCCATCCATGTAAAGTGTGATTTCCTTCTACTCATGAGAAGTTTATCTCATCAAGCTCTGCAGTGACAGACAAACACTGAAGAAAATTGACTGTATGTCATATCATATAATTTCATCTCAAATAGAGAGACAAAACGTACACACTGTCACGTGACATTTGTATAGTGAGAGAGACGAATAAGATTATGAACTTATTGTCTTGAATATTAACTTAGAGCAAGGCTAGGTACAGCTGTTTTCAGCATTAACCCATTTGTGCCCAATTTTTTCTGAGTGGTTTCATGCATATAGTCATGTTAATAGTGTCCTATGTGAACATGTTCTGCATTTATTTTCCCCCATTTTTTTTTTTCGTTTTTTTGAAAATCATATATGAATGTGCGGCAACTATAGTTGCCGGTGGGCAAATATGTTGCATGCACCCCTTCAATGTCAAATTTGAATAGGAGGAAAACATTTGGCATCTAACTCAAAATAACTGCTTTTAACAGGTCAATCTTTATTCATAAACAAATTTATTATGAGAATTTGACTAGATAAAAGTCAAAGAACATTCGATGCAAACTCAAAAAAGCTGCATCTATCTTATAATCTTTTGAATATGAAATCACAACAAACAACAAATCCCTTTGTCTTAAAGTGGTGGAACATAGTGCAGCCATTAAGTTGCCCCAACAGCGCATTGTGTATCAAAAAGTTAAGTGAAAATAAATAAAAATAAATAGAATGAAGAAAAAAATATATCTATATAACAAAAAAAGCAAAAAAACAAATAACAAAATAGTCCCATAGTATTCAATGGCTGACTGTAGTAGGTGATTTCACATAATAATGTAAATGTAAACTCTTAAACTTTTCTGAATTTCCACATTATAATGGAATCATAAGCTACTAGTCATAAAATGAATTAGGGTCCTTGACGATTAGAATGAAACGCATCCAAACTGGATGAAGGGCCCTCAATATTTTGGCCTTTACAAGACATAATATCATAAAATATGATATTTTTTCCTATCGAATTAAGGTCTACTGTACAGTAGAGATGTCAGTTAAAGGGTTAAGTTATGTTTTAGGTGGGATATTATGAAAGCAAAAAGCACTAAACAAGACCAATTATTGGTATTAACCTATTAACACAGTATACCCCATTTCCCCATTATATATGTACTTACAAGTCATTTGCCCAGAAAGTATACAAAAAACTATGGATCTCTTGTAAGATTTGTTTTGTTTGGATGATTCTAGAGACCTTCATGATTATGTAGATATATATATATGTCAACAAAAAATACTTATTAGTAACATGAAAATGACCTTTCTTTGGGAGGTTTTGCCTTTGCCATGCTTCCTGGAAGTAGGGGTAGGAAGTTGGCAGCCTCATGTGACAGGAAGGAAGTGAATACCTTTTTTTTCTTCTTGAAATCCTTTATTTGGTTGTTTGCTTGCATGTCATTGAGACATAAAACATGGATAACATCTAGAAAAATACTTACAACGGGAAAATGACAACTATACACTGTGGCAACTATAGTTACCGGTGGGCTTAAATAATAAGAAATGTTTCTTTAGCACCAAATTAGCATTTTATAATGATTTCTGAAGGATCATGTGACACTGAAGAAAAATATATATAACTGAAAATACAGCCATTACATGAATAAATTACCTTAAAATATATTATATTATGCTCTTTTACAAAGTTTTGATTTTGTTTTGGGGTCCACTAGAATAGGTTTGCATGCTTAAATATATTCAAAAAAATATTATTTTTTCACATATTGTACTAGTGTTATCAAAAGTACCCACTTTGGTACTGACATTTTAAAAACGTGATGCTTTGAGCGCTCGTAATCGTAATCATAAACACCTCTGATTGGCCATTGTGTTCACACGCTCATCGCATATTTCTGTGATTGGCTACAATGATCAACACACAGGAGCGTTTGAAAGCACACTGAAGTGTTTGAAAGTGTTTTGAAAGCGGGAGCGTTTGAAAGCACCCGTGTCTATCTGTGTAAGCGCTCCGTGAAGAGCGTCATTGATGTATACCACGTTTTTGAAGTGCTGATCATTGTAGCCAATTACAGACATATTTGATGAGCGTGTGAGCACAATGGCCAATCAGAGGTGTTTACGATTACAAGTGCTCAAAGCGTCATGTTTTTTAAATTTCAGTACCGACTTGGTACCAAAATCTGTACTTTTGACAACACTATATTATACCTTATTGCAGCCAGGTCAGCAACCCAGGCTGCGTCTGAATTCGTGCCCTATACCCTTAAATAGGGCACAATTTGAGGGGACAGCCATTTGTAGTGGTGACTGATACGATAGTGGACGTTATTGAGTGCATTCATTCATTCCCATAATGCACCGCAATAGCGAGTGTACAACTGATGTACACTCAATGGCTATACTCATAATGCACTGATGTGGGGGTCGTGCCAAATTCCCACGTTTCGCCAGAAGATGGCACCCGCTGAATCATCCCTCTATCCATTTTCCAAACCGCTGGTCCAATGTGGCTACAGCGTAATATCATACAGGTATAAATTCCTTTTTAATTGATTATTAAAATGTTTAATTAAGGTTTTTACATGCTAGTTTTCATGACAGAGTTCAAGATAAATCTTTTCATTACTACTGGAGCAGCCAGTTTGCTAAGTTTCAATTGAATATTAAACAGCAAACACAAGCTATGCAAAAATAGCATGCCCTTCCAGCGCACTCAGTGTCTGAATTCGCTCACTCGTTTTCATTCACTCCATCAAGTGGCCTATATTAGTGGAGTAATGTAGGGAATAGTGGGTATAGGGGGTGATTTCGAACATAGCTCCAGTCTGTTTATTGTCTCTATGAAACCCCTCCTTCAGAAATGCATAATGTGCTCTGATTGGTTGGCTGGACTAGTGTGTTGTGATTGGTAAACAGCTTCGAGCGCATTTCGGAAATGCTACGGCCCTTACCATAGTGCGTGAATTTCAACGCACTAATAATGCAACTCAACCAGGCCTTGCCCCTTTTTTTGTTTATGCCTTGAACGGGAATTACTTAAATGAGGGGTATGTGACGTGCATGTTCCCAGAAGAAAACTCAAGACCACAGATGAGGATTTCAGCAACAGTGCTTAGCTTACAGTTTACTTATAACTCCCTTTGGAGTTACTATGTGCTTTGCAACTGTTTTGCAGACCTTTTTCATGCTCAAACAGCAACACACTTAAAAAAGTTGAAAATGTAAAAAAGCATTAGCCGCCTTTTAAATAGAAAACTGTAAATTGTAATAATATTTCACAATATTAATTTTTTTTTTCTATTTTCGATCAAATACATGGAGCCTTGGTGAGCATAACAGACTTTTTCAAAAACATTAAAAAACTTGAATGATTCAAAAAATTGACCAGTAGTGTAGTGTGAGATTATTAAAGAAAACAAATATAATTTTTTTAATTAATAAGTGTGTATAAGAATATTTCTGACATTGTTAAGGCAAAAAACCTGATTATATATATATATATATATATATATACACACACACACATACAGGGAGTGCAGAATTATTAGGCAAGTTGTATTTTTGAGGATTAATTTTATTATTGAACAACAACCATGTTCTCAATGAACACAAACTCATTAATATCAAAGCTGAATATTTTTGTATCAATATTTTAAGTAGTTTTTAGTTTTAGCTATTTTAGGGGGATATCTGTGTGTGCAGGTGACTATTACTGTGCATAATTATTAGGCAACTTAACAAAAAACAAATTTATACCCATTTCAATTATTTATTTTTACCAGTGAAACCAATATAACATCTCAACATTCACAAATATACATTTCTGACATTCAAAAACCAAACAAAAACAAATCAGTGACTAATATAGCCACCTTTCTTTGCAAGGACACTCAAAAGCCTGCCATCCATGGATTCTGTCAGTGTTTTGATCTGTTCACCATCAACATTGCGTGCAGCAGCAACCACAGCCTCCCAGACACTGTTCAGAGAGGTGTACTGTTTTCCCTCCTTGTAAATCGCACATTTGATGATGGACCACAGGTTCTCAATGGGGTTCAGATCAGGTGAACAAGGAGGCCATATCATTAGATTTTCTTCTTTTATACCCTTTCTTGCCAGCCACGCTGTGGAGTACTTGGATGCGTGTGATGGAGCATTGTCCTGCATGAAAATCATGTTTTTCTTGAAGGATGCAGACTTCTTCCTGTACCACTGCCTGAAGAAGGTGTCTTCCAGAAACTGGCAGTAGGACTGGGAGTTGAGCTTGACTCCATCCTCAACCCGAAAAGGCCCCACAAGCTCATCTTTGATGATACCAGCCCAAACCAGTACTCCACCTCCACCTTGCTGGCGTCTGAGTCGGACTGGAGCTCTCTGCCCTTTACCAATCCAGCCACGGGCCCATCCATCTGGCCCATCAAGACTCACTCTCATTTCATCAGTCCATAAAACCTTAGAAAAATCAGTCTTGAGATATTTCTTGGCCCAGTCTTGACGTTTCAGCTTGTGTGTCTTGTTCAGTGGTGGTCGACTTTCTGCCTTTCTTACCTTGGCCATGTCTCTGAGTATTGCACACCTTGTGCTTTTGGGCACTCCAGTGATGTTGCAGCTCTGAAATATGGCCAAACTGGTGGCAAGTGGCATCTTGGCAGCTGCACGCTTGACTTTTCTCAGTTCACGGGCAGTTATTTTGCGCCTTGGTTTTTCCACACGCTTCTTGCGACCCTGTTGACTATTTTGAATGAAACGCTTGATTGTTCGATGATCACGCTTCAGAAGCTGGGCTATTTTAAGACTGCTGCATCCCTCTGCAATATATCTCACTATTTTTGACTTTTCTGAGCCTGTCAAGTCCTTCTTTTGACCCATTTTGCCAAAGGAAAGGAAGTTGCCTAATAATTATGCACACCTGATATAGGGTGTTGATGTCATTAGACCACACCCCTTCTCATTACAGAGATGCACATCACCTAATATGCTTAATTGGTAGTAGGCTTTCCAGCCTATACAGCTTGGAGTAAGACAACATGCATAACGAGGATGATGTGGTCAAAATACTCATTTGCCTAATAATTCTGCACTCCCTGTATATATATGTGTGTGTGTGTATATATATTCACGCACTATGGTAAGGGCCGTGGCATTTCCATTCTTAAAGTGGTCCAATTATGCCCTATTACGAAGTCTTGATTTTGTTTTTGGGGTATAATAGAATATGCTTTCATGCTTGATTGTTAAAAAAAACAACATTATTTTTCACATATTTTACATTATTACAGCAACTCTCTCCCCAGTCTTGAATGTGGCCTTTAGTTCCTCTTTCGATGAAGCCTCTCCTTCCGAAATACAAAATGTGCTGCGACTGGTTTGCTGGCCCATTGTGTTGTGATTGGCACCGCTTAACGCGTGTTCGGGAAAAGTCAGGCCACGACCATAACCGCGAGCTCTACTCAGATGTAAATATTAAGGATTGCGTCAATTTCAAACCAATTCCAGCCTGATTCAGACTTAACAATGTTAATGAGTGGAGCTTTGACAAAGAACAGATTTTCCCGACAAAGTGGGAACTGCTCCATTTCAGGAGAAGGTTTTGTGTGTAGCCTTAGGTTCTGGAAGCTGTTCTCCATAAAATGTGCTGCACACAGATAAACGTTGGGGATATATTGTTCAGGAAAAGTGTTTAAAATAAACTTTAACCACTTGAAAACCGTCAGCCATAGGAAGGTCAAAGAAATGAGTTTTGGAAATGGGGTGGAACTTTGACATGTGTTCTCTAGCTGTGAGTAACATTGTGACTTCACAATATCCGGAAAAAACGGGTTGTAGTCTAAACGGGACGTTTGTTGTAGTTCTTGGATTCTGTTCAATAAAATAAATCCCTTAGGAGTGGACTTTGAGCTTTGTAACCTTGCAGATTTTTATGCTCAACATTACACACTAAAGTTGAAAAAGCATAATAGGACCCCTTTAAGAAATAACTCTATTCCTATTTTTGTGTGAAAAAGAGAGCAACTGATATAGCAATTGATTTAGCTTAGCATTGAGTAGCTTCATTTAGAAAAATATGTGCAAATATACTTATTGTCAGACTAATTAACACAGAGCCATGCCCACCTAGATCATTCATGTAAGCTAATGTTTGCAGTGCCCTTGGTTTCCCTGAGCATGCACATATTGTGTTAGTCTATGGTTTGTTGCCATTGTAGAAAAGCCTTTCTGCAGTCATCTAATGTATATTCAAATGTATGCTCTTGTCTCGAGCTCACCAGCAAGTTCAAAATATAATTACATGGTGTGTGACCCTGCAAACAATGCACAATCTAAAGATTTCCCATCTCAGCATATTACCTAGCAAGGCTAGGTCCAAGGTAGTCAGCTTTAATACATGAGCTAAGCGGTATTCCCAGGCACTGGGTGTATAATATGGAGACACCACTTTATTCAATTTGCAATAAATGAAAATTCTGTGAGAACTATTTGCATCAATATAATTCAAAAGAAGGCGTATGCAAAATAACTTTCTGTCAAATATTGAATGAGATCTTTTTATAGCTACAGTATGTGTCAGGTTAAACTTTAAAGTAATGGCATGTTTTCTCAGCGTTCAGCATCATAATAGGTCGCTTCTAAAATGAAATCTTGAGCCCAAACAAAATAAACCAAGTGTAACGTCTCCAGAGTTAGCCATTGATTTTCCCGTAATGAAAAACACAATTAGCATTTCTTAATTATGATTCACAAGCACTGATGTGTTTTCCTGCTTTTTCATCATTCTCCCATGACTGCAACATATGGGGTGAGTTAATCAAGCTAATGATCTAATTCAGTGACTTCATTATTTCATGTAATTCATTTTCCAGGAGGGACTCCTGTTTTGTGCCGAAAAAAAAAGCTGTGTGGAAAAAAATATAAATAAATAAACACCACACAAGTAATCAGCCATCTCTGATTCATAAAAGCACGCAGGCTTAGACAGGTATTTTTGAGGAAAATAAATGGAACTCAATAGAAATGGAAAGCACATGTTGCACAGACACAAGAATATAGGTGCTGGTCATATAATTAGAATATCATCAAAAAGTTGATTTATTTCACTAATTCCATTCAAAAAGTGAAACTTGTATATTATATTCATTCATTACACATAGACTGATATATTTCAAATGTTTATTTCTTTTAATTTTGATGATTATAACTGACAACTAAGGAAAATCCCAAATTCAGTATCTCAGAAAATTAGAATATTACTTAAGACCAGTACAAAGAAAGGATTTTTAGAAATCTTGGCCAACTGAAAAGTATGAACCTGAAAAGTATGAGCATGTACAGCACTCAATACTTAGTTGGGGCTCCTTTTGCCTGAATTACTGCAGCAATGCGGCGTGGCATGGAGTCGATCAGTCTGTGGCACTGCTCAGGTGTTATGAGAGCCCAGGTTGCTCTGATAGTGGCCTTCAGCTCTTCTGCATTGTTGGGTCTGGCATATCGCATCTTCCTCTTCACAATACCCCATAGATTTTCTATGGGGTTAAGGTCAGGCGAGTTTGCTGGCCAATTAAGAACAGGGATACCATGGTCCTTAAACCAGGTACTGGTTGCTTTGGCACTGTGTGCAGGTGCCAAGTCCTGTTGGAAAATGAAATCTGCATCTCCATAAAGTTGGTCAGCAGCAGGAAGCATGAAGTGCTCTAAAACTTCCTGGTATACGGCTGCGTTGACCTTGGACCTCAGAAAACACAGTGGACCAACACCAGCAAATGACATGGCACCCCAAACCATCACTGACTGTGGAAACTTTACACTGGACCTCAAGCAACGTGGATTGTGTGCCTCTCCTCTCTTCCTCCAGACTCTGGGACCCTGATTTCTAAAGGAAATGCAAAATTTACTTTCATCAGAGAACATAACTTTGGACCACTCAGCAGCAGTCCAGTCCTTTTTGTCTTTAGCCCAGGCGAGACGCTTCTGACGCTGTCAGGAATGCAACAGCTGAAACCCATGTCTTGCACACGTCTGTGTGTAGTTTTTTTTATTTTATTTTTTTTCTCTCCATATATAGGCTAAACGATCAATTACCATTACAATTATCTCACAAATATTTGATAACTCAATGTATTTTTTTACAATGGGGTCATTTTGTTGCAATAGCTTACACACAGCACAAGGAAGCTTGATTTCAAATGGTAAATTACATTTAAAAAGACAAGTAAACTGTAATAAAATAAGAACAAATAACAAAAGCACAAATAAATACAATAGAATAAAGATAAAAATTAAATAGACTGCTTTATTTTTCAGGTAGCCTAGGTCTAACAGTATTCAGGTAAAAAACTGAAAAAAAAAAAAAAAGTAATCAAATTTAAAATAACATTGGATAATCTTCATTGTTAAAAAATTAAATACAGATTAATCCATTAAAGTTACATAAGTTAATAAGTAAAGAGCAGTAAGTGATCGTTTGTCTTTTTGTAGTTACATTAACATTAACAATATTCAGCTGCTGTCCCTTTAAGACCTGACGCGCGCATGGATCCAAAATACTGTTGCTGTTACACAACATTCTTCCTGAACTGTTTAAGACTGTTTACGTTAATATTCACCAAGATGGGCATTGTGACATTATTTTTGAGTGTATTTGACCATTAATAAGCTGGGAAAATGAGCTCTTTTTTGCACTTGTCTGCTATGTCAGAAGCGGCTTTATTACTGTATGTGCGTGCGCTTCAAATGTGAGCGCGAAATATGCGGGATGCAGCGGGAATGAGTAGAATTATGTGCAATCCCGTGCAAAATTCAGACCCGTCACACCAACACTATTTAACCAGAGTGAATGAGAGGAGGCGGGTGCGTGTCAACTCGCTGTCGGTCGGACAGGAGAGCAAAAAAGTGCAGCTGGTATCTGTGTATCGATACTGTAGAAAGGAGGATATTTTTGACAACACTACTAGCAAAGCTTACGAAACTAGCTGTGTTCTATTGTTAAATAAGCGTAAAACTTAAGACCACTGTTTACAGATTTACGATTCCAACCGATCGTCTTTTGCAACCGACATGCGCAGTTGAACCTGCGTGACGTCAGTGTGACGTGGGCTGATAATTGGTCTATAGGATTTTTCCATAGGCTTTTAGATTATCTCAAAAAACAAGCTCTGCGATCAACAAAAGTTTATGATACTGACACGTTTTAGTCCATCAAGATAATTATCACAAATGAACACAACTTTTATGAATTTTGAAATGCAGTCACCAGAAGTAAAAAGCTATAGGCTATAAATAGGCTTCCGACAACTCTTTCAGTTTTTATTTATAAAAAAAATAAAATAAAAAAAATCCCAGAAAGTTTGAGTTAGAATAGTTTACAAGAGCACAATTATAAACATAACAAGGCTGTAAAAGTGACGTTTAATCTCCTCGACAGCCTCTGTACCAACACGTAACAGCTTCAAAAAATCACTGGGGTAATACTGATGTATTTTATGTCGTAGAATAAAACGTGAAAGTGCCTTGAGCTTGTGTTCACTACGGACCTTATTTCAGTTATTTAACTAAAAACCCATTGACTTTCGGGACGATGGAACCGGAAGTGCTAAAATGCTGGTTACCACATTTTGGCCTACAAATTTACATCATATTTGCATCACTCTACAGATGCAGCGTTTGTATTGATGGTACATTTGTTGAAATTAATTATTATTATTATTATTTTTTTTTATTCATTTACAATAAAACTAACAACAACTAATAATACAGTTGCATGTACAAAATACAATAGTATTTTACAATTACGAAAGAATATAAACCGATGCAATTTACAGCACTTTTTAGGGTCTCATCTTGTGATATTATGTCCTGTTTTTGGTTCGTTTACATGTTTTTGGTCTGTTTTCATACTTCAGGTATATTTGGGTGGGCAGACATTTCAATGATGTAGCAAACTGCAATTTGAATAAAGCCTACAAAATGTCTTTTGGGCATACTTGAATTCTACATGCACCTGGAGAGCATCTGAACATTTAGGGGATGAGAAAGAAATGCATTTGTCAGGGGACTTCGGTCCTGTTTAAAGTAAACATGCACTTAAAGGAAGTGAAATTAATTTAGCAAAAAGAGGACTCTCAGAAGAGGCATTAGCCACGGCAGAAAAATGATCCCCTTCATGTTCAATCTCCCACCGCATGTCTGAGAAATGGGATTTTTCACTTCGGCATTCAGTGACGTTCTATCCATCGCTGCTCTGAAAATCTGAGAGAGATAAATACTCTGCTAAATTCCTTTCTTTACCTCTCTTTTTCTGCCCCTCCTTACGCTTGCTTTAGTTAAACGTGCAAAAAAAAAAATGGGAGAATGAGTTATGTACACCAATACTCAAACAATGCTTTCTTAACGGAACAGTTGTCCAAATATGAAAATTATAATTATTTACTCACCAACTTGAAATCCTACACCATTTTCTTCTTCATCGGACCACAAAAATGAGATAACCTGCTAAATGTCAAGCTAAAAAGATACAAAGAAAATAATACAGATGTGAAACAACATGAAGGTGAGTAAATGGTACAGAAGTTGCCATTGTACTGCTAAACCTTCTAGTTTAATTGGTTATCCAGAAAATGTTCAGGATAACATGGCATAAACCTGTGCTCTGGAATAAAAACACAGCCAATAAGCAGTGTGTGAAAAGTCAGATTATTTGCTTTGATTACATACATTGGTAAACTTGATTTGATAAATGGAAAAACCTTTCGAAACTTTACAGGCCAACCAAATAAGCCACACTGGAAGAACGTGACACAGGTCATTGCCTGCATCAGATCGTTCAGCAATAATAAAACATGCTAAATAAGATGTTACCTCATTATGAGATTAAACAAAGTATTCAATGGGGAGCAGATGTCTGAATCATTGCACGACCACAGCTGTTGTTATTATCACCACATTGCACTAGTCCGGACTTTTTTACAATGACTCATCATGATTCATCATTTCTGTCATCATCATTACTCTTGAATTCCTCTTCATCAGCACATACCGAATCCCATTCTTTCCATCCCCGTTTCTGTGCCGGTCTCCTGAAAGTTGCATAAATCACAAAAAGGGAATCGTACGTTGTTTTACAAACCATTTAGAAGCGGCATGAGGCAGTTTAATGTTCCATTGCTAATGTCCCTACCCAGTCATATTCAGTAATGATATAAAATTACTGCCGTCAGCCTGATGATGTTTGCTTTAGGCGCACTTAGAAGGCACTGCTTACACTGTAATTATGGGAACAGCACCTCCACCAGGAAGATGAGATGAGAGGAGTGGAGCTCCTGACCTTTCCTGTCCACGCTGGACTCTGGTGCACTGCTCTACAGTACCTCAGTATATGGTCTGTAAACGTAGACATTCCCCATGGAAACTGTAACTTGCCCTCTATAAGCTCCTGTGACAGTTTCTGCAGTGAGCATCTGGCAAGCTGCAAGTCTTCTGCTGAAACAGTTGATTGGCCCCATTGACTTCCATAGTGGCCAACTGAAAAGTATGAACATGAAAAGTATGAGCATGTACAGCACTTAATACTTAGTTGGGGCTCCTTTTGCCTGAATTACTGCACCAATGCGGCGTGGCATGGAGTCGATCAGTCTGTGGCACTGCTCAGGTGTTATGAGAGCCCAGGTTGCTCTGATAGTGGCCTTCAGCTCTTCTGCATTGTTGGGTCTGGCATATCGCATCTTCCACTTCACAATACCCCATAGATTTTCTATGGGGTTAAGGTCAGGCGAGTTTGCTGGCCAATTAAGAACAGGGATACCATGGTCTTTAAACCAGGTACTGGTTGCTTTGGCACTGTGTGCAGGTGCCAAGTCCTGTTGGAAAATGAAATCTGCATCTCCATAAAGTTGGTCAGCAGCAGGAAGCATGAAGTGCTCTAAAACTTCCTGGTATATGGCTGCATTGACCTTGGACCTCAGAAAACACAGTGGACCAACACCAGCAGATGACATGGCACCCCAAACCATCACTGACTGTGGAAACTTTACACTGGACCTCAAGCAACGTGGATTGTGTGCCTCTCCTCTCTTCCTCCAGACTCTGGGACCCTGATTTCCAAAGGAAATGCAAAATTTACTTTCATCAGAGAACATAACTTTGGACCTTTTTGTCTTTAGCCCAGGCGAGACGCTTCTGACGCTGTCTGTTGTTCAAGAGTGGCTTGACACAAAGAATGCAACAGCTGAAACCCATGTTTTGCATACGTCTGTGCGTAGTGGTTCTTGAAGCACTGACTCCAACTGCAGTCCACTCTTTGTGAATCTCCCCCACATTTTTGAATGGGTTTTGTTTCACAATCCTCTCCAGGGTGCGGTTATCCCTATTGCTTGTACACTTTTTTTCTACCACATCTTTTCCTTCCCTTCGCCTCTCTATTAATGTGCTTGGACACAGAGCTCTGTGAACAGCCAGCCTCTTTTGCAATGACCTTTTGTGTCTTGCCCTCCTTGTGCAAGGTGTCAATTGTCGTCTTTTGGACAACTGTCAAGTCAGCAGTCTTCCCCATGATTGTGTAGCTTACAGAACTAGACTGAGAGACCATTTAAAGGCCTTTGCAGGTGTTTTGAATTAATTAGCTGATTAGAGTGTGGCACCAGGTGTCTTCAATATTGAACCTTTTCACAATATTCTAATTTTCTGAGATACTGAATTTGGGATTTTCCTTAGTTGTCAGTTATAATCAAAATCAACTTTTTGATGATATTCTAATTATATGACCAGCACCTGTATCATCTTTTGTGCTCAGCAGAAGAAATTCATACAGGTTTAAAAGAACTATCCCTTTGAAAGATGCCTCCATGAAATAAAAATTTAAGTTTTTTGGCTTTTAGAATGAATATGTTAGCCTTACTGCTGTCTATAAGCTAGTGTGCTCCAAAACGTATTTAGAAGATATAAGCCTTCAAAGCTTACAGTCTCTCACTTCTTCCAATATGTATCAATGATTTTGATGACATCAAACTGCACTTCAGCTTCTCATCGGATCATCATTTTCTGTCCAATCAAATGCTCTCTAGAATCTAAAGCGTCCCGCCCATACATTATAAATATGCGCTGAAGCTGTGGCTGAAATTGGTCACTTGTTCACACGTTTACTATTTTCTATATGGTGAATGGGACAGTGCACTATATGGGGGATAGGGAACGATTCAGATGCTTTCCATTGGGGCGAATGAAGTTGTGTTGAACCGCCGCAGCTCCGTTCCAGAGACACGATAGCACAGAGCGGATCGTATACGCAAGTTGGCGCAGACCACAAAATGTATCGGACCCATTTGAATTCTGCACAGAATACTATATTTTAAAGCAATAATGGAGGATATTAGGAGGAGAAACGGTTAGAGATTAGGAGGAACTGATCGATATGTCCCGCCCTGTCTTCCCTTTTCAGTGGAAATTACGTCAACACATTGAATAATGCTGCGTGTTTCAAGGCACTTCAGTGGGTCTTTAAGTCATACAATATCAAACATGAATTTCATTGCAGATAGTAATTAAACCATGTAGAATCTGATGCAAATGATATTTGAGTTTTTCTAACTTCACTTATATAAGCTATTGTTGCATCTACTTTTAAAGTCAAGTTCACACAGGTGTAGTTTCATCACATTAACAATGAATATAATAAGAAAGAGTTCAAATGTTTTTTTTTCTAAATATGTGTCCTGATTTTAGATAATAAAATAAACGCCACTTGGTCCGCTATCGTACTGTTTTCAAACACTCCGTTGCTGGTCTTCTTTCCTCGACACAGTTTCTTTCACCACACTGTGTTTCCAGATCAGGTGGTTTCTATATATGATAGCTTCCTGCCAACTCAAAAAAGAAAACAAAAAAAAATCATTTAAGTAGCGCAATACCCCAAAAAGAACTGCAGTGCTTTGATGTGACAATAGTCTGAAAAGTGCCCTTTAAAGTCTATCTTTCATGACAGCTGCAGTGGAATGCTTTCATTCTGCAGCCAGAGCTTCCCCATAAACTTGGATAAAACTTTGACTCTGTTTCTAAAGAGCCAGAGAGCGTTTTACTCTTTTAAAGACTTCTCTTTTTTCAGTCTTCTTACATGGAATACATTTCACATGACCGTGGATTGTAAAGTGACCAATGTACTTGTTTGATTTGTAAAAAAAAAGAAAAAAAAAGAAGCTGTTCTCATTCAAATACAACCCCTTTCATACAAGGAAAATTTCAGTGGGAACAGTTAAATGAGTACCATAAATACTATGGCCCTTTTTCCCCTTAAAAGCTATTTAAGATCTCTTCCTGAGTGATAGGCCTATAGCTAGCATTTTATGTAGAAACATATTTTTATTGTTTAGCTTGTAAAGAAGGTCCTATTTTCATTTGAACATTTCAAGGTTTTTATCCTTTGGTAAGGAAAAGGCAATTACCCTTTAAAGGTCAAGTTGGCAATAATAGAACTTCCTCTGCCTCCAATGTTTTAATGATACAAAAAAAATTGTAAATGTCCAAAGAGGGCAAGCGTGATGGGACTGCTTTTAATGTATGGCCTGACTAACTTAGCATTGTGCAGTACTGTTGAGGTCTGCTCAAATACAAGTACCTGAACATTTGTCTTATGCTGATTTTGTTCAGTTAAAACAATTCCGGTTTAACATCTAACATTAGTCTTAGAAAAACCCTTGTTTCATGGTTACTGAGGTAAAATTAGACTGGACACTCAAAATATGCCACACAGCCAGGATGTAGCTTGAAAATAGAACATTGGACAAAGTAGACAAATAGAATTATTCGGTTACACTTTATTTTGGTGGTCCACTTTAGACATTCTACTATAAATAACTTTGCAACTACATGTCAACTAAGGGTGTGTTCGGTTTTCTTGGTTCTTTTGGTCCAGACCAAAAAAGAAAATAAATAAATGTGACCCTGGACCACAAAACCAGTCACGTCGCACGGGTATACTATTTGTGGCAAATTATCGACTTTTCTAGTAAGGATCATGTTCCATGAAGATATTTAGTAAATTTCCTACCGTAAATATATATATTTGTATTATTAGTAGTAATATGCATTGCTAAGGACTTCATTTGGACAACTTCAAAACTTAAAAAAAAAAAAATCCAGATTTTCAAATAGTTGTATCTCGGCCAAATATTGTCCTATCCTAACAAGCCATACATCAATGGAAAGCTATATTTATTCATATATTCATGATGTATAAATCTAAAAAAAAAATGACCCTTATGACTGGTTTTGTGGTCCAGGGTCACAAATTTAGTCCTGGTTCGCTTAGCGTTCACACTGTCATTTGTAAGAAAGAACCTAAAGATATACAAAATAAAACAAATAATACATTTTACAACGGAACTTTATGAACATCCAAAACAATGCTGTGTGCTGGACTAAATGTGCTTGTTGTACGTGCATATGATGGCATTTAGACCAGCTGAGAACTGGTGAAGAACTTATAAAATGTGTAAAGGAGTCAAAACAGTGCCAGGAATTCTCCCAAATGAAGATTTGCTGCAAGGAGATGGCGTTTCTGATGCTTGTACCGAACTGTATTGGCTCTTATGACGAGGGTAAAAAAAAGGTATGCCTCAGCATTCTGTCCTTTTTAGGGTCGCATCAGGTGACATCACGTTTGACATCATGTGCTTTTGGTTCATTTAGATGTCTTTGGTCCATGTTGCATTCATATTTCTGTTGAACCGCACCAGAGTTTGTTTGGAAGCGGACCGAGACAAACCTTTTCAGGGGTCTCGGTCCCCTTGTTTGGTGCATACCATGGGTTTGGATGGCAGTGTTTAACCCTTGATAAAACGAACCGCACTAACAGAACAATCAGACTTGATTTGAATCGAACTAAACCTGCCAAGTATGAACACGCCCTAACTATCAGAGTATTAATAGACAGGTTAGGGTTAGACGCTAGGTTTCAGGTTAGTAGAATAAGTAATTTACATTTACTTATTCATATATATTCATATACATTTACGTAGTTGATTATAGTTAGTAGAATGTCTAAAGTGGACCATCAAAATAAGGTGCTACCAATTATTACAAAGGGAATGTTCACACTACCACAATTATTAATACTATGATTTTTGCAGTAAATATACTGTGCAGCAAATACACTTGAATTATTTATTTAGCCTAAATGCCTATATCTACTACTGTTAAAATGTACACAAGCAGAGCACACAATGTGAGATACTCACAATGCAATGCACTCAACCTCACCTTCCATTCTTAGCTTTAAGACTAAAGCCAAGACTAAAGGCCCATTCACACCAAGAATGATAACTATAATGCTAAAGATATAGTACTAAAAATCATTCTCAAAATTAAAGAATAGCAGAGTTCAAACCACAGCTATAACGATAATAGCACAGAGAAACAATATCGTTGGAATTACTACAATTTCCAGATGATGAATGATAAAAACATTGACAGCCAATCAGAATCCATCCTGCTGTAACGAGCTCGAGCATTTAAAGCAGCAGACAAGCACGCACTTAGAATAAACAGAACATTATCGTCCGCTGGTGTGGATGCTAATATAGTTATCTTTATAGTTATCGCCCTTGGTGTGAACAGGCCTTAATACCGTTAACACTGATATGCATGCAGCATAGTTTATGTAACATCAGTGTGGAATATTATTTAAAAAGTGTATGGTTACATACTGTGGCACTGCTGGTTACCCATCATGCTTTGTGATAATAAGACCTCTACGGTTGTAAAGGAGTGTAAAACAGGTTTAGTGTTGTGTAAGTGTGTTACCGTTGTTGAGGTGTATTGCATTTTTATACTTGCACTGTGCTAATAGCTGCTATCTGCACTCACTGTGAGACGTTGGCAAAGCCACCTGGAATAGAACAAAAGGTGTTTGATGTTGTAGTAATAAATACAACTGCATGTTAATAGGCAGTATATGCTGTGCAATACGCAAAGAACAACCTTTGGAAGTATTCCATTGCAGGAATATCCAAAACTATCACAGTCCTAATACAACAATTGACACATTCAAGGTCACTAGAAACATAGCAAAGACGTTATGATGGATAGCAATCTGTCCTGTTGTTTTTGAATGCAGTGAGAGCACCTCTGTTTCTCTGCGAGGGTAGAGGGCCAGCCTGGCTTTGGGATGAGAGACAGAACTCGCCACTTCAGCGCAACACCTGCTAAGAGCACAATTAGAGGCAATTAGTCGGGTATGAAAAGGCCATAGCTGGATTTCCAGGCTCAGCTCTAAAATTAATGATGCCTGGCAAAGTGTTTATGCGCGTGTATGTGTGTGTTTCCGTTAAGTGTGACACTGAGTGTGGCTGGAGGCGTGCCGCTAATTTCAGGCCTTTGTGATCCTCATTCATGGCACTGAGAGATTAATGCCATCATCACACAAGAGCGAGGGATCATCATGACAGCAGGGGCCAGACAGCACAACGTCCAGCTACATCTGTTCAAATGACACATTAGCAGAATTGAGAGGCTGCTGATAGTCGTGCAGAGATGTCAAGCTCACAGATTCCACAGATACATGTAATGTTCAGTCACTCAGTCTATCCTTAAACAGTTACAGTTTGTGAAACATTTTGAATCATCTATTCTACATTCAACTAACTCTAACGGTCTTCTAGTAGCATGCAACATACAGGTTTGGAACAACATAATGATGAGGAAATAACAGAATTTAAGGCCCCATTTACACTAGTGCGTTTAGTTTTAAAACGCATAACTTTTGCTACGATTACACCTGTCGTCTACACTACGCCAGCGTTTTCAAACCTCAAAAACGGAGACTTTTGAAAACGCTGCAGACCCCATTTTAGTTTGAAAACTCCAGGGTTGCGTTTCAGTGTAAATGGACCAAAACTGAGACTTTTAAAAGCGATGGCATGGCTGCCCACATTACGCTACCGGAACACAATAACAGACCATGGCTGTGTTTCCCAAAAGGTCCTTTTTAGCAGCCGTTGTGCAGTTAAACGTTGTATTTTATAATACTGCAGCTGTCTACATGCACAAGAGGCAACAGTTTACACTTGTACCCGCATGCCCAGTGTGCATGAACAGTCATGTGACATGCGTTTTTTGGTCGTTCAGTGTAGACAGAGATCGTTTCTGAAACGCAATGGAAACAGCAGTGTAGACGAGGATCGTTTTCATTTTAAAAAGCCGTTTTAAAACTAAAACGCACTAGTGTAAACGGGGCCTAAGTGAATCGAAGTGCTTGGGAGTGAACTTTAGAAGAAAATTGCACACGGATCATAATATGCATTGTGGTTCAACATGAAATTGAAATTGACCTTATTTACTTTCTAATGCATGTTCCTGGCCTTATTCTGTATGAATAATCTGTGCATATTTTTACCAAAGAACAAAAGCTGTCACTGTAATATTAAATAAAAATAAATGAATTCATTCATTTATAAAAAAAAAAAACTTGCTCTTCTAAATCAATGTCATTTAGGGCATGCGGCCTGTTGGATAATAGTTTTATCAAACACACATTCGGTTACATTTTGGTATATAATGGCCGTTTTCACGATCCAACCAATTCCCAAATGGATAAAATCTACTCACACCATATTTTCTCCTACTGGAGAACTCATTAATATATAAAATTATAGAAGTACAATGGATTGCAAACAGCAATTCACTTTGAATTTAACATTTATTTAGTTTTTTTTTTGTGTGTGTTTTTTACTATAAATGTTTTGTATTTTTGTTATACAAATAACTTAATGCAAATAAAAGGATAACCATGTACACATACACTACTGTATGCACTAGACCATGGCTGCATCTAATTGATCAAAAAATACAGTAAAAACAGTAATATTGAGAAATATTATTACAATTTGAAATTATATATACAGTGGTGGCCAAAATTATTAGAAACTTGGCATCTGGGAGTCGTCTTATTGGGCCTGGATTTATTTTCCAAGAGAACAATGACCCAAAACATTCTTCTAACTATTGCCAGAATTACCTGCGGCGGAAAGAATCTGCTGGAACATTGAAAATGATGGACTGGCCCCCTCAAAGTCCGGACCTCAACCCCATCGAGCACATTTTCGGACGAGCTGGAAAATAAACTGGACAGATCTATTGTACATTCAAAGGAAAGCCGTTGGCTTCAGTTGCAGAAGGCATGGGATAACATTAGTGTTGAAGTTCTCAGAGGAAATATATTGACACTATGCCAGAGAGATGTGCTGCTGTAATTGCTGCAAAAGGTGGATATACCAAATATTAAAGTTAAAAGTGGATAAAAACAGCACGACTCACTTCATCTGATATTTGATGGTCAGAGCAACCATCTGCATGTTTCATGAACATTATGAAATGAAATCATGTTTTGGAGGCAAATTTTTTCAGATCTGTCAGATGTTCTAATAATTTAAGTTCTAATACACCAGTCTTCAGTGTCACATGACCCTTCAGAAATCATTCTAATTAGCTGATTTGATGCTAAGAAATAATTTCTTAGCCTAACATTTTATAGAAACTGACACTTTTTTCGGGATTCTTCGCATTGTAACATTATATATGTCTTTACTGCCACTTTTTGTCAATTTAATGCATCCTTGCTGAATATAGTATTAATTTCTTTAAAAAGAAAAAAACAAATTTTGACCCCAAACTTTTGAATGGCATGTGTGCAAACTCAGGTATCAAGAGTTTGAAGCAAGAAAAGTACTTTGTAAATTGACTAAAATCTTATCGGTTGTAAAAAATATAACTAAAGAGACCAAGCCATTTTGGTTAAAAGAAATGAAAGCGCCACCTGGGCCCCCACAGTCCCTCCCTGTCTATCATCATTAGTCGTCACGACTGATTCATGAGGCTGAAGAGGTTGTGGAGCTGTAATCAGAGGGTCCTCTACTACTCGCTGCCTGCGGAGCGCGTGTGAGACTGTGAGGGGGAGTCTGCTTTCAGCCCTGCAGGCCCAACACAGGACGCCCAAACCTCCAGCCCTGATGAGGGGAAAGAATGTCAAAGCATTCTGATTACCAGAGCTCTTCAATCAAAGCTCTATATCCGTCTCTGAACCAGAGAAGTGATTGGAGAGCTCTGGCTTGCCAGAGATTCTCTCTGATTGTGATTGTGGAATGAAGTGAGCCTTGTGTGGCATGGCTGCAGCTGCAAATAGGAAATGTGTGGCCAAAAAGCCATTTGGGAAATTATTGGTTGTGAATTTGTGCCTCGAGTTAGCAAAACAAGCTGCTTTAAAAACGTTTTCAAATGAAATAGGTGTGATAGATTGAGAATTTGGATTGGTGTCAGGTGGTGCAGTGATCTAACAAGCCTTTGATGACCTTGCTGGAAAATCTGGTCAAAACCAGCTGAATAGTTGGTTTAACATGGATGGTAACACTTTACATTAAGGTTCCATTTGTAAAGGGTTTATAAAGGTGTTTGTTAATGACTAATAACTAATTTACAAATGCATTATAGATCGTTGATAAGCAGTTATAACTGCATGAATAAAAAGGGTGACTTTAATGCAATACCTGCCAAATAGTGAGCCATATTATGGGTATCATATTATATATTATATATCATGGGTAAGACAGTAACTTCTGGTAAAGGAACATCTTAAGAAAAGTGGCAGTCATGAGATATTAATGAGAAAACCACAAATACAACACCCTTCAGTCTCACTAAGATAGTCTATTTTTGCTGAATCATGAAATAAATCAGGAATCTGGTTTTGAGGTAAATAAGTGTGAATAAATACATTTATTAAGCATTTATAACATGTGAGTTAAAAAGGGCTCACTATTTGGCAGGTATTGCGTTAAAGTCACCCTTTTTATTCATGCAGTTATAACTGCTTATCGACCTTAATGTAAATTGTTACCGGGATAGTTCACCCAAAAATGAAAATTAGCCAATGATTTACTCACCCTCAAGTCATCCTTCTTCTTTCAGACGAATACAATCAGAGTTATATAAAAAAAAATGTCCTGGCTCTTCCAAGCTTTATAATGGCAGTAAATGGCTGTTTCTGTTTTGAAGTCCATCTATCCATTATAAAAGATATCCACATGGCCTTCTGAAGCGATTTAAAATAGTAATAATATTTAAAACTTAATAAAGTAAAATAACTAGCTTCCGACAGATGGCCGTACGTATTGATTTACAGCAAAAGTGTAACCCTTGACCTGACGCACGATGTATTGATGAATGCGGAAGCACAGAGGATACAGCAAAACAAAATACCGGTCATAAATCAGAAGTCTAAAACAAGAATTTTTTTAAAGAGAAATGCCGGAAGATTTCGATGTAAGAGAAGAGGAGCTTGAGTTTGTTGCCCAGCCCTATTTGTCTGAACCGCAAGAGGTGTCAAAGCTTTCGATACTCCTACATCCTTCGTCACATATCGCGTCAGGGGTTATTCTTTTGCCGTAAGTCAACTTGCGTAGGCCGTCTGCCAGGAGCTAGTTATTTTAGTTTTTAAAGTTTTAAATATGGATATTTTTCTTACACAAACGCATCGATTCACTTCAGAAGGCCTTTATTAACCCCCCCCCGGAGCCATGTGGATTACTTTAATAATGGATAGATGCACTTTTATGGACTTATGGACAGCCATTCACTGCCATTATAAAGCTTAGAAGAGCCAGGACATTTTTTAATATAACTCAGATTGTATTCGTCTGAAAGAAGAATGTCATATACACCTAGGATGACTTGAGGGTGAGCAAATCATGGGATAATTTTCATTTTTGGGTGAACTATCCTTTAAGCTTTTCTGGTTGGTAGACCACATTAGACCAGCACTAAAGGAGCTATCATGTTCTAAAAACCACTTGGCCTGTTTGTTTTTTTTCAGTTTTTTTTTCCAACAGGGAAGACCATGAATGCTAAGCACATTGGTACAAAGCTGGTAATCACCAACCAGAAATCCATTTAGCTGCAGGTAATCGGCTTATACTTACAGTGACTCCCCATGACAATGAGGTGTCTATGAGTTGAGAGAGAAAAACACTGATTTCCCATATTAACTGTCCGGGTGATACCTGTAAATAATGAAGAAAGCGCACAACATCCAGACCTCCCAGACTGTTGCACCATGAGAACTTTGTGCTAAATGTTTGGATGTAAAGCAAGGTAAACTTTTAGAAAATGAAAAAGCACTCACTCGACACATACAGTCAGCCTATTATATGAATTTGAATAGAATATGAAATCTCTGCTCATTTTGTGTGGAATAAATGACGGTATAAATCAACAGCCAGGTTGTCTGCAGCATGATGAATGGATGGGTAGGAAATACTGGCTATACTTAATGGGCGACTCAATAATATAGGCTATATTAAAGTTTGTTAGGTCATTAGAGCCCATTCTTTAAAATAATTTACGGCTTAGATGCCTTTTTTGCTAGTTCTTCAAGCAAAATAAGACGTGTGCACATGAAAAGAATATATCCCTGTCTGCAAAGCCGGAGGAACGGAATCAAAAAGAGACAAAAGCCTTGCTATTCATTGTGCATGACACGGTTCCTGAAAAGAAGGTGTTTTAAATACACATATTGTTAATGGAGTTCCATTTGGTCTCTGTCATGTCCGAAGGAGATGTGCATAACAGAATGATAGAATGGATACCCATAACTCAAATAAAGGGATAATGAATTGATTAGAGTCGCCATTATGCACCTTCAGAGCTCTTTGTGAATATCGCAAACTTTCCAAAAGCTTGGTGCCTTCCTCTCCCTCTCGGCAGCTGACTCATAACCATTTCTCTCTGGCCAGCTGAGCCTTTCCATTAATACTGAGGGGAAAATTGCCAGAATGTGACATCTGCTTAAGGGCTCTGGAGAGGAAACATGAAATTTCAGCCTTGTTCATCAGTCACTCTCAGACTGTGACTTCGGCAATCAGAGCTCCTCAGCTTGGTTCTTCACGCCGAGAATCAAGCGTGATTATGCAAAAATGCATTAGACGATGTGAGAGTGTGTTTGAAGGAAGGATTTTAATCGTATAATTGAGACGAGTTTGTTTGTGAGACTGCAAAACGGAGTAATTCCTTCAAGTATGAGGCACTTTGTACCATTTGTTTTGCTCTTCGGGTAGTTTGAATGGCAGGTGAGTAAAAGGGCGGTTTGTTTTTCCATCCTCAACCTAAGATGGTTTGCTAAGCTGGTTTCCATCTTGTTTTAGAGTTGTTTTGGGCACCTGTCAACCAGGCCTTTTTGGATTTTTACCTTTTTTTTAACAAATATGGTGGAAAGTAACCAAGAGAAGGAATATTGTAGGCTGGATTCAATTCTACATTACCTGCATGGGTTGACAACTGTACCACAATCTTCTTTGAGTTTTTTTTTTTCCTGCATCCTGGAGTAGGACAACAGCACACACACCCTCAATTATCAAAGTAAGATGACCACAATTACAGAAGATGGATAGCGAGATGCTTCGGTGGCCACCTGCCTCTATAGCATTACCTCTCATTTCCTGGCATGCGGCACGCACACACACAGCAGGTCAAGGCCCCGACATGTGCATCCACACTTGCCGTGGAAGGTGTACAGAGTGCAGGGTGTTACAGAGCTCAGTAATTGATAGTGACTGCACAGATAGTGGTGAAGCGGCCGGGGGGAGGATGCTGTCAGACACAGAGACAAGAACTCTGCTGAGGAGAGCAATACTTCACTAGACTCGCCCTCCCACTCTCATCTCATTCATTAGCAACCACCTGATGGAAGGCCACTGATCGATCCACAGGGCTTCCTCTGCACAGAACCAAAGAGAAAAAAAACACACTTTCATTTCATGGGAGCCACAGAGAGGGGTTGTATAGTGGGGTTCAAAACTTTGAGACCACATTGATTTATTTTTTATTTTTTATTTAAATCTTTAATTTTAAGTTTTAAGATTTTGAACTATTTAAAATAAAGTAAAATAAAATATGACATGAGAAGAACACTGAGCTTTTTTCTTCAAATCATACTGGAGAATATGCTCATGGCTCAAACTTTTTTCATTAAACAGACCAAAAAGACATTCTGAAATCCATGTTAAGTTTGAATTAAACTTGAAAAAACTTTTTAATTAAGTAATTTGTTTATTTTTATTTAAGTTAGGACTAAAAAAGGAGTAAAAATAGAATAATTTTCATTAGTGGTCACAGCAGGGTTATTATCGTAACTAAACGAAACAAATAAAATAATAAAATAAATAACCAAAAAAAAAAAAAAAAAACTAAATAAATAAAATCAATTTAAATAAAATAAATAATAAAATAAAATAAAACAAGTAAAAACAATTTTGACAGACGAAGACCTTCGTTTTAAAACGTTTCCATATTTTAATAATCTGATGTTCTGCTTGACCATATTCTACATCCGTTAATCCTACCCAATACCTAAACTTAACAACTACCTTACAAAGTACCTTATGAAAAATTATATATTAAACCTAAACAGCGATATTTAAATGTATGCATTTAGCAGACGCTTTTATCCAAACTTACACTGCATTCAAGTTACACATATTATCAATTCATGCATTCTCTGGGAATCGAACCCATGACCTTGCCGTCGCTAGCGCCATTCTCTGCTGTTCGAGCTATCTATATATATATATATATATATATATATATATATATATATATATATATATATATATATATATATATATATATATATATATAAAAATGTATCTGATATAAAAATGAATACTGAAAATTTAAATAAAATCCTATTCAAATTATTAACAAAAGCTATAATGGTATATTGATTTAAAAAAAAAAAAAAAAACTAGAATAGCACTGGGTCTCATATGTTTCGAGCCTTCAGTATAAGCTGTGGATGTAACATATTTGAAAAAAAAAAAAAAGTCAATTTCAGTCCTTAGCAAATGAAAAAATGGCCAGGCATGGTCCAATCTTGGGTGGAAATGTACATTACTATAGCTGTATAGTAGTGGACGAGAGAGAAAGGCCCATGAGGGGTTTCCATCAGGGGGAAATTACACTGATAGAACATGGGACACAGAACAGGGAGAAACAGGTCACAGCGCCTGGGGTCATAATGGAAAGCACAACAGGTGAGAGGAGCATTAGTAACCCCAAAACCTAATGGTCTGCGCAGAGCTTGCTGCAGGCGAGAGAGAAAGAGAGATAAAGAGCAAAGACAGGGTAAAAAACAGAGGGCATTGTCGGGACAGTCTGTTTTCGCTGCAGGCTTTAACAAGTGCTAAGATCTAAGCATCAGTGGTTTGCTGTGATGCATGCGAGGTGTTTAAACACTGAGAGTTTGCTGGGAATTAGAAAGGAGAGTTGAGAGGAGCAGAGCTCATTTGGTTTGTTCTACCTGACTGGGTACGTTTCAGAAATCACAGAAGGGAAACAGTGGCGCAATGCTGAAGGCAATGTACACTGCACCTTTGTCGTCAGGGGTGATTAACGATGCTTCATCTCCAATGGAAACCAGAGCATATGGAGACGTCAAGCTGCTGAGTGACACACAATACAGAATGATCTAAGCCAAGTGCCTTAGAATGTAAATGATTGTCATTAATGTATCTGTTGGTTTATTCAGTTGTGTCGAGTGTCTTAGCATGTATATGAGCCTCAGTATCAGTTAGTTGGCTAACAAACTGACAAATACTAACACTAACTGTTTAACTAACTGGCACTAACAAACTAAATTGTACTTTAAATTAATTTAATTTTAAGAAACTTGGCACAGTTATCTAATAAACTAACTTATATAAACACTCATTTACATTCAAAGACTTGGCACAATCAAATAACCATCTGTCTAACTAAATAATTTACTAACTTTTACTGAAATTCATTTACTTGGCACCACTTAATAGCTAACTATCTGTCTAACTAACTAATTTACTAACTTTTGCAAGACACTTGGCACAATTGTCTAATTAACTACCTTATATTGATGCTACCTAATTAACTAACTAACTAACAGTATACTGGAATTAATTTACATTTTAAGACACTTGGCACAACTATCTATTTAACTAACTTGCTGTATACTAATGCTCATTTACATTCTAAGACACTTGGCACTAAACAAACTGTCTAACTAAGTTATACTGAAATTCATTGATATTCTAAGAAAATTAGCATAATTATCTAATTATCTACATGATACAAACACTCATTTCCATTCAAAGACACTTGGCACAACAAACTAACTTTTGAACTAACTAACTTTAATGAAATGCATTTACAAATAATTGGCACTATTATCTAATTAACTCTTTTCCCAGCGTTTAAAAAAAAAAGTTGCTAGCCACCACCAGCGTTTTTTAATAATTATTCATGGCCCCCAAGAACATCAGGCAATGACTTGTAAGGTAAAGAAAGCGAGCTTTGGTGAGAAATAAACAAATATTTAATCTACACTAGTAATTTCTCACTAGAAATTACATCAGAAGTGAAAAACGTTGGTCAAAAACGTACATTTCCGCACAAACTGACCAGCAACTGCAACTTTCAGACGCCATCTTTCTTTTTCTAGTTCAACTGTCACCGAATGGAACTCCTAGGATTGTGATATCAAAGGCAGCGATGGATACATTTATACTGTCTTTAAAAATCGATCAGATGAAGGTCTCTCAGGAGGCAGGAAGTGAAGCTAACACAGGATTCGGATGGCTTTGATGCCTTCCTACATTGAAATGTGTCCTCCATAGGCAGCATTTTCCAGTTTTTAGAGGCAGCCGCTATATCGCTTGCTTCTGCTTCTTCTTCTTAGCGATTCAGTACTTTTTCAGAAGATGTTTAATAGCGTCCCCATTGTTTAACATTGAAAACATGGAAAGCTGGAAATTTCCTCATTTAGCCTACATTGTAAGAATAAACTTCACACAACTGTCTAACTAACAAACTAAAAAGTCATAATCTTGGATTCTCATGCTGCACATTTCTGAGCATGTTAAAGGTCCATTGCTGAAACCTTGAAACATTCAGTGCATTTTACAGCTGGTTGAGCCCCAAAAAAGAGCCGAAGTATTTTGCTGGGCTGAGTGGGCTCTGTACTAATCTGTGAATTCAGTCAACACAGATCTGCACCAAACTTTATCTGCCTCACTATTTCCCTTTGCACCTCTCCATCCGTCTTTCCAGCCTCATTCTGTCGCGTGAAGTGACCCATTCCTCCTCTAGTCCATTCAATCACGCTGAGCCCACACAACAATAACTGCAATATTGGATTTTCACAAGCTCTATCCCTCAGGACAGAAGCTTCAGCATGAGTATAACACAAACCAGACCAGGTGGGAGGGCAACTGGCCACACACTAGCAAAAATTATTGACTTGGCAAGGAGACTTCAGGGGACAGTGACATTCACTGAAAAATATGAACCACAGGACCTGAACAGACAGAATGAAAGAGTGATAGATGTATTTAGGACTCCATCAATGTCACTGATGTGATTTCTAGATAACAGCTTCACTGATTAGCTGTTATCATCACAACATTTATGTGCTGGAGATCCTGATGTTGCTGCATTGTCATTGTGCCATACACTGAAAGAGCAAAAGAAAAATACATCTTACGGCATTAACATAGGAAATAGGATGGAATCTACACATAATCTTGTAATCGTTGCATCTGCAATCTCAGCTACATCACCGATAAGATGAAGCACGTCAAGGTGAATCCATTAACAGGAAGGTGCTAGTTTTTTTTATGTGCATGCATGCATGGGAGATTATCCACTTTAGATACTGGTTTTGCTGTGAGCTACTTCAAAAGATTGTTGCCAGTTTCTAGGCAACAAGACACATGTATAAACATTTTCCGTCATCCAACAAGCTATCGTTTATGACACCAAGACTTATGATACTCATAACTCACACTTTGTGAACAAAGCACCACAACTTAAATAATACATTTTGTTTATGGAGGAAAAACGCCTGCTGAGAAACAATGCAATTGTGAGTTGTAGAACACAGAAAACAGGAGATGGGAAAAATGGGACTTTTCTGTCAAGGCTTCGCATTATAGTCCAGGTGAAAATAAAATGATTCAATAAGTTTTGCTGCCAATTGTTGTGAAGTTGGATAGTGAAGATGTCTTCTCTTTAGCTGGTTTAGCTAACTGGAAAATCCAGAGAAGCAAATTCACGAACAACCTCCTATCCGTTTTTAACCAGACGAAAACTGCACCGAAATAACATTGCTTCATGAGTATTTAAGTCAAACATGCCTCATTTCATGTGAATTACCCTCATTATAGATTGTGATCAGTTCACAAAACTATTACCACCTATGGAAAGCAAAATAAAACCCCAAAAAATTATCATACATTGCAGAAGTTAAACAATTGGAAATAACTACACTATATTGCCAAAAGTCTTGGGATGCCTGCCTTTACATGCACATGAACTTTAATTACATCCAATTCTTAATGTGGAGTTGGCTCCCCCCTTTGCAGCTATGACAGCTTCAACTCTTCTGGGAAGGCTTTCCACAAGGTTTAGGGTGGGTTTATGGGAATTTCAGTCAAGTTCCTCCACACCAAACTCGCTTATCCATGTCTTTATGGACCTTGTTTTGTGCACTGGTGCTCAGTTATGTTGGAACAGGAAGGGGCCATCCCCAAACTGTTCCTACAAAGTTGGGAGCATGAAATTGTCCAAAATGTCTTGGTACGCTGAAGCATTAAGAGTTCCTTTCACTGGAACTAAGGGGCCAAGCCCAACCCCTGAAAAACAACCCCACACCATAATCCCCCCTTCACCAAACTTTACACTTGGCACAGTGCACTCAGTCCATCGGATTGCCAGACAGAGAAGCGTGATTCGTCACTCCAGAGAACACGTCTCCACTGCTCTAGAGTCCAGTGGCGGTGTGCTTTACACCATTGCATCCAGCGCTTTGCATTGCACTTGGTGATGTAAGGCTTGGATGCAGCTGCTCGGCCATTGAAACCCATTCCATGAAGCTCTCTACGCACTGTTCTTGAGCTAATCTGAAGGCCACACAAAGTTTGGAGGTCTGTAGCTATTGACTCTGCAGAAAGTTGGTGACTTCTGTGCACTGTGCGCCTCAGCATGCGCTGACCCCGCTCTGTGATTTTACGTGGCCTACCACTTCGTGACTGAGTTGTTGTTGTTCCCAATTGCTTCCACTTTGTTATAATATTACTAACACTTGACCGTGGAATATTTAGTAGTGAGGAAATTTCCCAAATGGACTTATTGCACAGGTTGCAACCTATCACGGTACCACGCTTGAATTCAGGAGCCCCTTTGCTCCTGAGAGCGACCCATTCTTTCACAAATGTTTGTAGAAGCAGTCTGCATGCCTAGGTGCTTGATTTTATACACCTTTGGAGGGGTGTCTCTATACTTTTGGCTATATAGTGTATTTTCTATTTTAAAAAAAAAATCTAATTTATTATTGTGATGCTATTCTTTAAAGAATATAAATCTAAAAAGAACAGCTTTTACTTGGAATAGAAATCGTTTATAATATAATGTCTTTATTGTCACTTTTGATCAATTTAATGGGTCCTTGCTGAATAAATGTTTTTATTTATTTAAAAAAACCTTACTTACCCCAAAATATAAGTGAGTCACATTATCTAACCATTCACAAGGCTCATCATAATGGATGTTTTTTAAATAAATGCTGATTTACTGCAAATCCTTGTTTTGCTGCCTGGATTCAAGTTGTTTCTACAAATTGCAGCGATCCATTTGCTTCGCTATTCTGTAGCTTTCAGCAGTCTGTAAAAAGGTAGCTCAGATTTCTTGTTGAACCTATTTGTACATTCAATCGTACAGCTCCGTACTATGGAGCCCCTAAAGGGACATGGTGCTGGAAATAATATGAGATGGGAGGAAAATATTTATTTTATTGCTTCTACGTTCACTCGCAAAAGTTTTGTCTTCTTTGTGAGTGAATGCAAAGTTTGTAGGGGGAACGCAAAGAGAATGCAAAAGCATTGACAACATTTTTTTTGGCTACATACGAAATCGCATACTTCCCTACTATATAGTAGGCGAAAAACAGTATGTGACAAAAGAAGTATGTCCAAATTCACAGTACTCATATAAGAGTAGGCAAAAAGTACCCGGGTGACCTATTACTTCCGGCGAGATTCTGGGCAAATTCCAATCGGAGGTGAGCATCCCTTTGCCCTACTCACTTCGAAGGGCAGAACATGACCAAAAATGATTAAATTACTTCCCTGAAGTGACCATTGCATGTTCCCTTCACTAATGGACCTGTGGAAGGGCTCTTCGTGAAGGGATTCAGTTGTTCACTTTCGTTTGGAAAGCTCCTACAAATGGCGTCCCCTTCCCGTAGTGCCCTTCAAGGGTGTAAAAACGCTGTTTGGAATTCGAATTTGACACATTAGACATTTTACTATCCTATACTAACTGACAATGGTAGGTCTAGGGTTGCAAAGTTTCCAGAAACTTTCCAGAATTTTTTTAACTTTCCAGGATTTTCCAAAAATTTCTGGAAATTTACCAGAAATTGTCAGCCCCTTTGCAACCCTAGGTAGGTCACATGATAAAGACAACATGGCGAATTTAGTATGTCCAGATTACATTCACATTACACACATTCATACTATATAGAATATACTTTTTTAGTGGTCATGAAGTAATTACTTATTCAAAATAAGTGCGATTTTTGGACACAGCCTTTTTCTCCCATCTCATATTTTGTCTCTTTAGCGGTTCCGTACTATCCCATTTTCCGCAGCATTCAATCTAAACACCAACTCTGCCACTCAGTAGGTGTAACCGCAGAGACTCCTGCCTAATGTGACATCATGTGCATACTCTATATAATATATAATATTTGATTAAATACAATAAAATAAATCATATTTTACTTTCATGAATTCAAAATTGTATGAACCTAAGATGGTGTTTCAGTATCTACAAAATCATACAAAAATGGATATGTGCTAATACAAAACATTATATTCGAATACCTACAATTACTGATAAGTTCATCTTGATATATATTGAAATGATTGAAATGTCTGTGAAAAAACAGCCTAGTTTCCACTGCAAGGTGAGTAATCTAAGGGGGTGTATGTGCGTTTATGTGTGGCCGCTATCACAGAGGCCCTGTGGAGAGGACAGCAGTCGGGTTATGCTATTCCCCTCTGATGTGGCGAAAAGGTCAGTACGCCCTTCCTTTGAAGCCAAGCCTACACACACTCTCAGTAGGGTACAGTTCTGTCCACACATCCTCTATCCCATCTGATACCTTCAAAGACACGCACGTCCTGCCCTTTAATGCCCTACATGGGCCGTGAAAGGAGTTCTGCTTTGGACAGACAGGTACATGATAAGAACAAATAAAAACCAGCATGAGACAGTAGACTGGCATGCTCGCTCACAGGAGAACACGTGTAGAACGGTCGTTTTGTCAAATCGTTGGTAATGCGCACACGAGAGGGAGTAATGAATGATTATACCATGCTATAAGAAATTGAATTAGCCTTGAAAGCTACTGTAAATGAAGAACTTAAGGATAGGATAGTTCATCTGAAAATGAAAATAAGAATCATATACTCACCCTCATGTCTCTCAAACCCCAAATGAATTAGCATCTGTGGAACACAAAAGGAATTATTTATTATTTTATAGTGTTATGTGTTATCTTAGGGTCACCATCCTCTGTTTTGTATCCTATTATATAATACAACAAAAGATGGTGAGCATGGGCTGTCAAGTTCCTCAAAGGACAAAATAAGTGTACATGTGCACCAGTATATTATTTAATCTCAAACAAACTGAGGAAAACACAAAAATGCATTTATGGGATTATCCATTCACAGGATAGTATATTCATAATTTACTCACCTTCACCGTCAAGTCAAGTCACCTATATTTATATAGCACTTTTTACAATGCCTATTGTTTCAAAGCAGCTTCACAGTATTAAACAGGAAAATAATGCAACAGAATTTGATTCAGCTGTACAGAAACTCTGGAGAAAACGGTGATGTCATCCCGCTCTGTTCAATTATCATATAGTGACAATGTGGGCAGATCAGTAATTTAGTTGAAAATTTATTTGAATATTTAGTGTCCCCAACTGAGCAAGCCAAGCCAAAGGCGACAGTGGCAAGGAACCAAAACTCCATCAGGTGGCATAATGGAGAAAAATAAACCTTGGGAGAAACCAGGCTCAGTCGGGGTGCCAGTTCTCCTCTGGCCAATGAACAGAGAGTGTATGATTATGATTCTGGCAACATTACAGGTCAGAAGTCATATTAGATCGGAATATTCAAAGATCGGAGTCATCACGCCAGAGACTGGTTTATTAAAGATGTTGCGTCGATGAGGCAATTATTAGATAGGAATATTCGAAAGATCGGAGTCATCACGCTGGAGACGGGTTTATTGAGGATGCCGTGTCGATGAGGCAATTATTAGATAGGAATATTCAAGAGATCGGAGTCATCACGCCAGAGACGGGTTTATTGAGGATGTCGTGTTGATGAGGCAATTTCAGGGGGGAGTCTAATTGACCCGGATCCGGCTGACTGCAGTAGACCTCGTGATAAACAGAGAGACTAACATTGGCGTAGATGCCATTTTTTTTTATTATTCAACCAGTACATCAGGTGTTATGGGAAGTGTTCCCGGTTGCGGCTGACCTAGTTAATGCAGCCTAAAACAATTATTTAACTGATTTGAAAAATATAAATTAAAAATGTTCTATGTGTATGCCATAGTAAAGAGATGTGTTTTTAGTCTAGATTTAAACTGACAGAGTGTGTCTGCTTCCCGAACAATGCTAGGAAGACTGTTCCAGAGTTTAGGTGCTAAATAGGAAAAGGATCGACCGCCTGCAGTTGATTTTGATATTCTAGGTATTATCAACTGGCCAGAATTTTGAGACCGCAATAGACGTGATGGAGTATAATGCGTTAAGAGCTCGCTCAAGTACTGGGGAGCTAAACCGTTTAGTGCTTTGTAAGTAATAAGCAAGATTTTAAATGTATGCAATGTTTAATAGGGAGCCAGTGCAGTGTTGACAGAACCGGGCTAATATGGTCATACTTCCTGGTTCTAGTAAAAACTCGAGCTGCTGCGTTTTGGTCCAGCTGCAGTTTATTTTTTAAGCGAGCAGGGCAACCACCCAGTACAGCATTACAATAATCTTGCCTTGAGGTCATGAACGCATGAACTAACTGTTCAGCATTTTGCATTGAAAGCATGTGCCGTAATTTAGATATATTTTTAAGATGGTAGAATGCAGTTTTACAGATGCTAAAAACGTGGCTTTCAAATGAAAGATTGGTATCAAAGAGCACACCCAGGTTCCTGACTGACAACGAGGACTTGACAGAGCAACGTTACAAACGTTTTCCCATTTGTTTGTGTGTTTTTTTTTTTTGTCCACATAATATGAAAAAGTCAGTGGAAACCGTTTGTTTATCAACATTCTTCAAAATATCTTCTTTTATGTTCCACAGAAGAAAGTAAGTCATACAGGTTTGGAATGACATGAGGGTGAGTAAATGACAGAACTTTCATTTTTGGGTGAACTATCCCTTTAAGTTTAACTTCAACCAAAGTTAAAGATATGCTTAGCTAAATGTTTCATTGTCCCTCCCACATTAAAAGGCATTAAAGGAAAAAAAAAGAACAACAACACAATTCATATGGATTAGTTTTACAATCTCTTTATGAACTTTTTGATTCGTCAAAGTGTCAGTTGCGTAGATGTGAATGGAGGAACAGAAAGCTCGCAGATTTAATAAAAAACATCTTCATTTGTGTTCCGAAGTGGAACGAAAGTCTTACAGGGTGAGTAATTAATTACAGAATTTTCATTTTTGGGTGACCTAGCCGTTTAAGTAAAATTAAAATGTATATGACTCCAACCCATACACCATAATAATTATTTTAATGACTTTGTAATTATACCAAGTACATACAAACATTAATATGATACTAAACTGATCTTAAAATGCAACACTCACTGCTCCATCTCTCTTTCCTCCAAGGTGGCCTTGGCCTGAAAAAAGTTTGAAGACCCCTGTTCTGTAAGAGAAACATACCAATATGCAAGTATAGATGATGACCGACCTTTCATTTTGGGGTGAACTATCCCTTTATATTCAAGCCATCAAGGCTAGTACTTCTCAAATAATGTTCTTATTGGTGAAAAGCAACCCATTATTCTTTAAAGACATTCTAAGAACTTCAATTACCTCCATCCACAATTGAGCGTCCAATTGAGTAAAAACTGAATGACAGTTGAATGTCAACCGTCTGATTTCTTTTACGTTCGTGCGATGGCATAATCCACACCAGCCTCTCTATAAAAGAGCAATCCTCATAAAGAGACCCTGAGCTGTATATAAAAGCCCATCCTTATCCTGCTTTAGCAAACACACCGCATAAATAATTGTCAGGCACAGAGAACACATCTCACTAATGATGGAGAATAAATACAAACAAAAGCAACTGCGCCCAGGTCTTTTCCATAATTTTGTATTATATTACATATATGGTTCATTTGTTGTGCTGAGTAGTGTTATAATTGCTAAAAATCTTTTTGAGTGAGGAATGACGGCTTTCAAATTCCTTTTCATGCTCATCAGATTAACAGATTCCTCTTACAGTAAGTAATCTTAAAATGAGTTTTACAGCAATACAGTGGATGACTGCCAAGTATGAGAGTTACATTTTAAAGTCGCACGATGTCATGCTGGTCTTATTGAGCATGCCAAACAAAAGCTTTTCTCTGGTTCACTTAACTTTTGACAAGCACATAAATGGCAGAGCAAACACATTAGATGCGTACATAAGCAATAACTCAGACTTTCTCTATAGATCTGAAGAAAAATCAATATGCAAACAAAACGACGGAGAGTTACTGCAGTGATGGAAAGAAACTTTAATGTGAAACCTTTCTAGCACCAGAACTTTTGTGGCTTCTGCGATCTCTAAAATCCAAATATCTCACATTTTAGAGTAATCGAAGTTGAATTTAGGAGGCGGTTGGGGAAGATTCAAGGAGCAGCTTAAGAAAATACAATGTTACAGCTGTTCTATTTCTCCTGATTAGGAAGAAGTTGTGATCGCTTACCCGGCTCAGCTTTGATCTGTCTCAGCGAGTCATTGCCCTCCTCCAGGAATCTTTTCTCTCCCTCACCGGGCCGCTGATGCACAGATCAATTGTTGTTTTTTCTTCAAAGTCAAAGTAAGTTAGTGCTAATTCAATGGAGAACGGGAGTAAGAAGGCCTCTTGTGCTCCTCTGGGGATGTTTCCTCCACCTTGCTGCATGCTGCAATCACGGCTCCGGAATAGCAATGCAAGAATACTGTAACCTTCAACATAGTGGAAGAATATCACTGATATATATTCAGACACAAAGTTTGATGGATTAGTATTTTATCAGGCATCAGAGTGCTGATAACGACAGGAGACAGCTGACAAAGTAGGCTATTTTAAAGAAGATTTTAAAGGCATAGTTCACCTTAAAAATCATTTACTCACCCTCATGTTGTTCCCAAACCTTGACTTTTTCTCTCTCATAGAATGTGGAGCAGAATGTTAATACTGACTTTTGCATGAAATAAAAGTAAATGATGGCCAGAGGCCCTCAAGCTCCAAAAATGACAAAAAAAAATCACCAAAAAAGTATAAGTGTGAAAAAAACATTTAAAAATACAGAAATGTAAGCTCTCAAATCTCATTCATTCATGTGTGTGTGTGTATTAAACACCAGGGGCCTCATTTATGAAATGTTACGTACAAATCATCCTATCTTTCATCTAAGATGTGTGCACGTGTGATTCAGAGAATGAACGTACGCACAAAAAAACGTGTGTACGCCTCTCTTCCAGGTGTGAAATCTAATGATCTTTAAATTGTGAGCAGCTGAATGGTTTCAGATCTCCGCCTTGTAAACACCCCCTAATTAATATCATTAACATATAAAAGAGCAGCAGTCAATGTTCAAATCCTTTACTTGAGAACGGTGACGCCAAGAATTGCTTAGATTTCCAAATACCAGCAGTACTCCGACTGTGTGTATGCCTCCTTAAAATCCGATGTGGTGCGAAGCACTTTTCTATGTCAGGCAATGAATGTTGATGTGGATTTTAGCGTATGGGTGATTCTATAATTGCAGGTACATTTGGTGTCCAAAGTCATTATTTGGTAACACATTATTTTAGGGTTCAATTCTTGCTATTAACTAGTTGCTTATTAGCATGCATATTACTAGGATTGGCTGTTTATTAATACTTATAAAGCACATATAAATGCCTTATTCCGCATTAAATTATTTTACATCCCTCAATCCTACCCAATACCTAAACGCTACAAAAACTACCTTACTAACCATTAATAAGCAGTAAATAAGGAGTTTATTGAGGCAAAAGTCGTGTGTGTTCCCATACTAAAGGTTACCCTTTTTTTGGGGCTTTTTTCAAATGTTTATATTTTTTATTATTTTAATAATTTGTTCACAAGATGTTACAAGCCATAACAATATAATATTTTCTGTAAAAAGCTGAAAATCATGATTTCTTATTGTCCATGTACTTTTTCCATCATGTATCGTGTATTCAAAATATTTTATTTTACTTTTCTTTTGGTGATATTTCATAAATTTTATTTATAAAAGCCCCTAAATAGTAATTTTCCAAATTATTCAACATTAAAATGTTTAAAATAACTTTTATCTTATAAAAATGTGTGTCCATAAACCTTGCGTCAATTATGTTACCGTACCATACTTTGCCTTTAAATTGGTGGAATTATCTCCCACACCTACATCCCATACAGGAAATGATGTCACTTTCCCTCACTGATAAGATCTGAAGCACTGAAAGGTATGTGTGCTCTCTCTGAGAAAATATTTTAATCTCTTACACCAAAAGTTATTTTGTAAAACGTCAAAATTGTTACCACAATATCAAAAGAAAAACAGAATTCATCACTGATCACACAGTGGGTTGTTTAAAAGTCTTTTAAATCATGATTCCATTAGTGCCATGTGCTCTTAGCAATTATGCTAACAAGTGGAATTATGCTAACAAGTTTAAAATTGTCAATCCTGTTACCGTCAAACTCTGTTACCAATGGTATTTCTACACATTGCCTAATTTGTCTGTAACAGAGTTGACAAACAACACTATAAAGAAATGACTTTTTCATTAAAAGTAAAAAAAAAAAGGAAGTAACGTGTTTGGCAAGCACTGAATAATCAAAATTGAATATGTTTTCAATAAGAATACTGGAAAGAATTTTCTGTTTTTGAAATGCCAAATGTATCTCCAATTATAGAATCACTCGTATGAACACTCTAAGATCAAATGAGGCCCGTGGTTTGAAGTCCATCATAAATATGCACATATTAACACAAAGTATACGTACAATACAGAGCATAGGATAACGTTTTTCTAATCAACATTTACTTTATGAGTAAAAGTAAAGAGCAGCGTGAACATCCTGCTTAACATCTTCAATAGAAGAAAGGAAAACACACGGGTCTGAAGTGACATGAGGGTGAGAAAATGATGACAGAATCTCTCATTTTTAGGTGAACTATCCATTTGAGATTATTTAATAAGAAATGAAGAAAAACGATGAGCTGATTCATATCCTGAAAACACTGTAACAGAATTAGGATGTACGCCAAGATGCGAGCTAACAAATCTGATTGAAGACGGCGGCATAGACATCTCTACAGAGAGGGAAGTTATTTTTCAAACCGTTTCAATCCACTGAGTGGAAGGAGAAAGAAATCTGTGCTTGTCACTGCCAAGTTGATTTCTTATAAACAGGCTTCCCTGAGTATTTTTTCAATGAGGCAGACTACTTTACTACACTAATACTATTATAATAGATTCCTTCATGACAGAATGTGAGTGCAATCTGCAACTAATATAGTATCATTAGCCATTCAGAATGTCAATTATATTGCTCAGAGACAAAAAGCCAGGGACTCGTATATAACCGTCTTATAGCATTCAAACTGGTCTGGTAACAAGCATGTTTTGAAAGGCAACACATCACCGTCTCTCGGTTATCCAGGAGGCTCTCCATGAAACAGCCTTTCAAGATAAGACTGATTCTGTGGAGCAAAACATGCAAAACATGTTTAATAAAGAATCAACACAACTTTATCTGCATGTTCAAAGCGATTATTTTTTCATGTATCAGGTCCGTGGTCCCTCATATATGAGGACACATGGTCAAAGCGCTAGACTGTGATCCGTGAGCTCTGTTCTGAACTAATGAGAATAAATGACCCTTCACGCGCAGAAAGAGAGTGACATGTTCAGCCGAGGTCACATGCGTGTTATTATTTTATGTAAAGTACATGGAAGCAGGAGGCTATAAAAATGCAACAGGCTTTCTAAAGTGATGCTGCAACCAGAATGAAGTATTTCAGGGGAAATCTCGAAGTGATGAAACACAAGCACTGACAAGAATGTGCATATAAACACTCAAAGGTATCATATGGATATATATATTTTTCTGAATTGCCTTATTTTGTTTCTGTCAACAAAACTATAACAACTAGATGAAAAATTGCTTTGATTTTAAAAGTAACTGCTTTTATAGTATATTTGTACTGTATTTCCTTTCATTATGGTTACATTTTGTATAAATTGCAGGGAATTATATATTCAGTGGCATATTACGTATGTCAACATAAATATTAGATTTCTTGCTAAAGCAAGTTTCCTTCTCTGTGGTGTGTGCATAAGAGAGCTTTCAGTGCCTGATTTTAGGATTTGTCTGAGAACATAAAGAATAAACCAGCAATGTACTAATTGATTACTAAGATAAATTACAATTTTGCATGATTGCAACTGAACCTATCAATCTAAACCAAATCAGACTGTTTTACTAATTCAATAAAAGGAACCAATTCAAAAGAGTGATTCATTCACATTAGTACTACACTAGTTCTCATTCTAAACAGTGACAGAAAATACCAGACACATGACTTGTAAATAGCTACTTTATCAATAAAATATCTTTGCTATTTGCAATAACTTTGCTATTTGTAACAAGACAACTGTCCAAAACTGATTGACAGCGCTGATATATGGGTAAACGTATAAGTTAAAGCTGACTATTCAAACTTAAAGGGTTAGTTCACCCAAAAATGAAAATTCTGTCATTAATTACTGTTAATTCTGTCATTAATTACCCTCATGTCGTTCCAAACCCGTAAGACCTTCATTCATCTTCAGAACACTAAGAAAGATATTTTTGATGAAATCGGAGCGCTCTCTGAACCACCCATAGGCAGCAACGTCATTGCAACTTTTAGGGTCCAGAAAGGTATAAAGACCATGTGACTATAGTGGTTCAAACGTAATTTTATGATACGTTTTGTGCACAAAACCCCCCCCAAAATAACGACTTTATTCAACAATTTCTTCTCGTCATTCTCCTATGCTGTTGATGTGGTAAAGACAGTACAGCGCTTCCAAGTTCTATGTCAGAACGCCGGCCTACCATTTGCTGTTCACGTGAGCACCACAACGCATGCGTGTAATGCTGACACAGGAGCTAGCCAATCGTGAGCCGCCGTTCTGATGTAGAACTCAGAAGCTCTGCACTGTCTTTACCACGTCAACAGCGTAGGAGAATGACACAGACAAGAAGAAAATGTTGAATAAAGTCGTTACTTTTTTGCGCACAAAAAGTATTCTCGTCGCTTCATAACATTAAGGTTAATCCACTGTATTCACATGGACTATTTTAACAATATCTTTACTAAATTTCTGGGCCTTGAAAGTTGCAATGACATTGCTCCCTAGTGGTGGTTCAGAGCGCTCTCTGATTTCATCAAAAACATCTTAATTTGTGTTCTGAAGGTCTTACGGGTTCGGAACGACCTGAGGGTGAGTAATTAATGACAGAATTTTCATTTTTATCCCCTTTAAAGGGATAGTTCACCCAAAAATGTAAATACATGACATCACAGAAGAAGATATTTTGAAGAATGTTGGTAACCAGACAGTTTATGGCAGCCATTGAATTCCATTGTATTTTTTCCCTACTGTGGAAGTTAATGGCTACCGTCAACTGTCTTTTACCGACAGTCCTCAAAATATCTTCTTTTGTGTTCAACAGAAGAAACTCATACAGGTTTGGAACGACTTGACGGAAAAAAATATGTTTTAGTGTCTATGCAAATGTTGTGTGTGTGGTAAAACCACACTTTACATAAAATACATACGAATACTCATGAGTTTAAGTTGATATATGGCTTGTAATGAAAGGCTGTGTATCTAAATCATCTGTATCAATGTTGACATCTTTTGCTTAACTTTACAGAAAAAAAAAATGTGTGTAATATTACCTTTTTGATGTATTCAAATCCAATTTAATGTGCTTCCTTTATTACTTAGACGAATGACAAATAAAGAATGACGAATAAAGTTTTCATTAAAAACATCTGAAATTAGGTTCAAAAGATGACTTAAGTTTTTCCTCTCAAAACCTGGAGACTTTAATGAGACTTTCTCATAAAGGCAAGAAGTCTGGAAGCACAAGGGTTTAAAGAACATAATTCTACTTATATGAGACAGCTATGCTCTTGTTTTATTAGAGCATTGCGTAACTTACATCTTCGTTGTGTTAATTTTTTCTGTTTTTGACCATGTACTGTAGCTCCAACAGTTGTAAGAAGCAGTCATTACAATGCATCACATAATTTTTTTTTCTACAATGTAATTGGACTGACCTTAAAAAATACTGTATAATTATATAATCACATAATAATGTCACCCATACGACACTGAAAGAAAGTGTCATTTCACTCAAAGCAGCAGAGGGAACTTGATTATGTTTGCTTTTCCTCAGCAGCAGGCCAATGGTAACTAATTTAATGAATTATCTAGTGCTGCTATTAAAATACTACCTTACAAGATCATCTCATAATGATCAACCAAATTTCTTGTAACACAGGGTAACACACTGAAAAAAAAGTGTGTTGGATTTCCATAATTTAATTGTGTACATCGGTCCCACATGAATCAATTAAGTTAAACAAACATAATTTCTTCATGTAACTTCAACATCATGGAATGAATACATTTTAAGTGACTCAATTAAGTAGTCTCAAAGTGAATTGTATATGGCTCCCTGACATGATTCAGGCATTCAATTTCATATATTCATTCATCCACTTCAATTTCATATACTTTAATGTTACACAACTGAATTATAATACTGCACTAGCTAGTCAACACACGTTTAGCTAGTAATAGCACACATTAGCATCCTAAATGCTAAGCATTAAAAGCTCCTTCAGAAAAGCCGTTATGACATTAGTTGTTTTAGTCCACAGCCTAAGCAAATGCACTCCACTCTTCTCCACAATGGTAACCCACTGTAATTTAAATTGTTCTAATAATTCTATGACAATTTTTTCAATACTTTTAACAAAACTCTTTAAACTCTTAAAACAGTTAGCACAACATCTGTCTGTGTAGGCTATACAATTAACACATTTATTGTTGCTTTGACACAAAATGCATATAGTTAACACACATTTAAAATGCTTGAACTTCTTTTACACACAAGCTCAACCAAGACCAAAACAATGGATTTTTACTGCCAAATTTACCAGTGCTTTCACACTATGTCAGAACAAATAACACCATGTTCTAAACCTAACCTTATAGGCTAAAGTCAAGGTAAACAGCTGTTTATATTGTGAATTGAAACACAAATATACCCCCTGTATTTTATTCCATTGCTACTGAGAAACAGCTGATTGAAGTTATGCAAATATATAAAATCACAACTGATTCCCATCTAGGAATTGTTCAGGTATTGATGTTCTTTCAATCACGTGGCCATATGGTATACAGTTAAAGAGTGGGCTAATACAGTGGGCTGATCTTGTGAAAAAGGAACAATATAGAGTATCACAAAGAAAGTAAGAAAAATGCCTGCATGAGGGAGAGGAAGATGAGTACCAGGACAAGGGAGAGGATTGGGACAAGGACAATGGCAAGGGAAAGAGATAGGAATGCCTGGACAAGGACAAGGTAGAGATTGAGGAGTTAGAATGCATGGTGGTGCTCAAAGAAGGGCCAGAATTTGGGTAACTGATGAAATAAGAGCTACTATCATACACCATGGCATAAACCACAGGCTATCATACAGAGAGGCTGGTGAACGAGTACAGCCAAATCTCAGCGGGACACAGTGGCATCCATTATCCAGAATTTTCAAGAAACCAACAGGTAGGATATTGTATAAGGGCTTCTCCTACTGCAAAGTGTAAATAACTTTACCATGTATTACAGTGACTGTATGCCTCTGGTCTCTAATATGTAACTGTATTTTGTCTATCTAAGGATTCAACGTCTACCTCCCTCAGGGGCAGAGGAAAGTTCCTGAATGAAGAACAGAAACTGGTAACACTTTAGAATAATGGTCCGTCATTAATAATAACTATGCAGGAAGTAATGCAGGACTAATGAGTAGTACTACATTAACACTTCAGCTACTACTATTAACTAATATAGAAACAAGCTTAACTAATTAGTAAGTAATAGCAAATTTAGGACTAAGATAATTCCTTAGTAGGTAATCAATAATTACTGAATGAGATTGGCATCATTAAGAATTAATAGGTAACTATAACAAATTATTTAAAAAAAATACTAATTTATTTTACTAATCACAACATTAACGTGTCTGAGATGTGAGCAATTGTCTTTTTTTACTCTCAATATGGTAGGAACTACTAGTGATCTGGACCATTATTTCAAAGTGAAAAACATGTCCAGATCAATAGTAATTCCTGCAGAGTGACTAGGTAACACTTGAGTAATTAGTGATGCATTTTATGACTTTATTCAGAGTAAAATGATGACTGATTAGGTCTCAGACACACGATAATGTTCTTTATAATTTGTCAGTTAGTTAATATTTATTAATGGTAATAATCTCATGAAGTAATTATTGATTACCTAATAAGGAACTATCTCCTAAATTTGCTATTACTTACTGATAGTTAAGCTTGTTTCTATATTAGTTAATAGTAGTAGCTGAAGTGTTAATGTAGTACTACTCAGTAGTCCTGCATTACTTCCTGCAAAGTTACTTACTAATGACGGACCAGGGCTGCATTTCCCGATAACGTTGTCTCTTAGCGCGCTACGAAGACTCTAAAGGTATAACTTAACTAAAGGTATACCATTTCTAGGCGTGTTGCCCGAACTATATCTTAGGAGGTTGCTTAAGGTATACCTTCTTAAGTGCGACATTAGCCGGTGCTGTCAGTAGCGGCAGTGCTGAATTGGTTTATCAATGGCTCAAAAATCGATTATTCACTCTATGCAGGGGCTGTTTAACTGCGTTATGTGAGAAAGCTGTGTTTTTTATAATAGAAGCACTTCAGAAGTAGTTGAAATTGCATTTATCAGGACTCATAAATATAATCCAAATAGCAAACTAAATCCAACAGTGGATATTTTATATAATTTTTAAATGATTGTGCGAAACCCGCAACCTCTCATGCCCAACCCACTACCCTAAATGGCACCATTTATATATCATAATATATTTTGCCATAGTCTTCATTTACTCCACAAGCAGGGTTAATTGCCCGCATCATATTATTGGTGTAAATCACTAATTCCTGTTATTGGATGACCTACTCAATAAAAGAGCAACACGCGAAACATAATCAACAGCTAGGCCTACTATAGCGGAGAAAAAAAGAAAGAAAGAAAAGAGCCGCCAGCAGCTGAATTTCGGGGCTGAGCTCTGTCGGGTTTGTCTTGACAAAGTCAGACCAACAAGATCTAAAAGCTGCTGAATTTGCTGCCGTGGCAGACAAAATTTATTTTGAATTGCAGCTTCTGACATGGTAGCCAGGGGACTAAAGTTTTCACAAATAAAATCGTGCACATAGAAATGGCTCCGCGGACGGCGCCGTCTTTGATTTAGCACAACTATTCGCTGTATCGCTGCCATAGTTTGAACAAACTCCCCTCCACAATCATTCCCTTTAAATAGACTCCATAATGTTTTTTGCCAGCTGATGTACCTTTGGATAATATAATTCAAAAGCTAACAAACATCAGTTTAATGACAATTGTATTCTTTGCATGAAAACACTTCAATTAGCATTATATTATATGTCAGCCAAGAATTATATTGGTAGGCTATAGACTGAGATGTAAAGAAACAGCGGTGGCCACTACCGGAATGAACTGTCAGCAGTGATAAGGTATAGCTAAGAGTGGTCCAGACCAACCTTACAGACTTACAGAAGGCATACTTAACTAAGATCTTTTCGGGAAACACGTATTAACGTTAAGGTACACCTTAAGGTATAACTTAATAATGACGTAGCGTTAAGAAGGTTTTGGGAAATCCAGCCCATTATTCTAAAGTGTTACCCAGAAACTTGCTATTGTCAACATGGTGATTGCTGATAATGAAATAAAACTAAAGGACATTCTAAAAAGCTACTTTGAGATGGGTCATCCATTTTTTTGTATTGAATTTCTGCAGCAAAAGAAACAAAATGCATGCATTTACTAAACCCAACAAAAATGTGGAGAGGCTTTAAAAGACACAATCTATGATCAATAAAATATACTGTCTATTGTATAAGGGCAGACCTGACACATAAAATAATGCGTTTTCTGTAATTCCATCTGATGTTAGTGTTTTTATGACATTGTGCTATGATTGACAATGTTCCTGTTGGAAGAGAACATGTGTAAGAGTTTTGGTAGACAGTGTATTATTGTATTTTGAAAATTTGTGTTGGAGTTTAGTTTACAATGCGTGATTTTGAGCATGAAATTAACCATTTTGGCAATTGTGTGTTGTAGGTGTGTTGGTGTGTTAAGAGTTTAGGAAAATTGTTAAAAGTATTGAAAAAAAGTCATAGCGATCATAAAAAACTGTAAACACAATCAAGTCTCCCCTTTCTCATCTTGCTCAAAAATACATAAAATAACACTTTTACATATAAAATAACAACATTTACTCTCTCTTGATTTAGCAAAGCATGCTGGGAACTAACACCCAGTTTAAGTTAATGCAACAAATCATTTATGCAATCTCAACACAAACGAATTAAGTAAACTTCAATTTGACTTATATTTAAGTGGATTGAACACAATCAAATTAAGTTAGGACAAAATGTATAGCAATAGCTCATTTTAATTAAGCAATCAGATTTTTTTCTGTATATTCTTAACCATTGAAACAATCCAAACCAATCAAACCATACACATAAGTCATTCACATCAGAACAATGGTTATTATTATGAAATTAACCAAGTCATTAGCAATAGTGTTCTTCACAATAAGTGACTTTTAAGCATGCTACAGTGCACATTATGCAGATTCTTGGTAATCAAGCATTCATTGCATTAATTGCATTATTTGTGTTTGTGATATTCCTCTATACAAGCACTTTATTTGTGTTGGAGAAGGCACAGGAGAAGAGCCCTGTACTTCTCTCAGCCTGGGATAAAACTGTGAAAAATCCTGGCTCATTTAATTTAGATTAGTCTGTCCCATTCTATGGTCTCCCGAATCAAATATTACAGCCTGACCATTCACTACTCTGACAGCCAAGGTTAAGAGACGAGCCACTGAACTTGATGTAGTTTCTCTCACAGAGAGAAAAACTGAAAGTGAGAGAGGAGAATTTGGTATGTTTTAAAATAAATCCACTTTATTACGTCAAACAATATACCTTTTCTATTAATATAACTTGTACATTCATCTTTTAGTGAAATTGAAAAATGTCTTCCTGTTTTTCAGAAGCAAATAGCATGTAATATGAAAAGTATTAGGAAGGAAATATGCTCTCAGCAAATCTGGCTCATAGTTAGATTAAGAAGTGTTAGCCGCATGACTAGAATCTATAATAGGCCTCATTTGTGTGATAAATCCTTGCTGGATCTCTGGGATTCGATCATTATTCATTTGTCCATAGAATATTGCAGAAATGTAAGACCGCATAGCGAGCTCAAGCGGGAAGCAGGTAACTCATGAATATCTACACCCAATCAAAAGGATCCCTACAATATCCCAGCATCCATACATAGTGGGTATACGGTAAAGCTTTGTCCATAATCCCCCTGGAGCAAACAAAATAGCTTACAGTACACACCGAATGCTTTCTGATGAGAGAAGCAAAGGAGATGTGGAGGTCAACTCACCAACCGTTCACATACTAATCTGAAGCTGAGGTACTATAACCTTGAAAGGGAAGGAGAGGTGGGGGAAGACGGAGGGATTGGTTCATCTTGAGGTAATTTCCAACGTCTGCATCTGTCACTGAGCCTGGACTCTCGGCCAGCTCTTGTCACCTAATCATTCAAGCAGACGTTCAGACTGTAGTTTACGTGCCGAATGTGATCTCGCATGGCCCTGTTCAGTCATTTCTTCTCTAATTCTCAGATCTGAAGGTAAAGGGTAGAGAGACAGGGGCAATCATTCCTGTTTCTAGCTCACCTAATTGGAAATATAAAATTAGGAAAATTAACAGCTTGCTCCGAGTAGCAGCAATGTAAATTTAGCCATGAACTCCCGAACGCTAATATGGACCTTGGCTCTGAGTCTGGTGTACGAATCCAAAAATGACCTCAGAGAATTACTTTCACCATTTAGGGACTTCTTTAACAAATGATTTCTCTGAAATAATGCACACTCAATCATTTCAAATGACTCGCCTTTTCTTCAAAGCTATTGTTACGAAGTTTCAGCAGCACATTCTAAATGACACAATAGTTTTTGGCACATTGTACTGCAAATGTTGCTTTACAGCAGAGCTGAGCTTTAATGCCGTCATCCAAATTAGGATTGTTGCATAGTGCCAGATACATTTATGTAATAATATTTATAATTATAGTTTATAAGTAAATTCAATGTAGTTAGCTCACTGTAAAATCCAACAGTTGTTCTTACTAAGACTTTTTAGTTACTTAATGTTCAATAATTTGTTGAACTTAAAACAATTTAGTAATCTTAACTATTTGCATGCTATGCCTTCGTTACTCAGAAAACTCAAGTAAACATTACTTGACTGGTTTGAGTACCATTTTGCCAAAGCAAAAAAATAAATAAATAAAATAAAAAACAGACATGGCAAAAGGTTTTTGAGGCGGGGCAATTCTTAATAGACTTTTCACTAATTTCCTCCAATTCTGCAGTCAGCGTTCTCCTTAGTTGCATTCACTTATTTTCCAGTCATCTTGAATGTTATTGACAATACAACACAAAATTTGGGGAGAACATCACATAAGTTGACTTCATAAATTCATGTTGATTTCCTAAAATTTCTCACTATTATGGTGATCAGTGCTCCCTTTGGTTGGCCACTTGGAACTTAATTTATATTATTGTAATTCTCTTCCTATTGATGCAGCGATGCAACAAGAAATCACAGTGATTTGATTTCAAAGGAAGGGAAGTTTAACTTTTAACATTTTATTGCTAACACTTGTTGCTATTGACAAACTTTTAATTGGGCTGATATAATCCCTCTATATTTGTGACAATATCTTGCAACTGACCATGCTTGAGTCACACACAGACTTCAAAACACAAAAATGGTAACAAGTTTTTTTTTTTTTTTACTTAAGACCATTACAATTGTATTTGCGGTCGTTATTGGGGTTATACTGACAAAAGACAGCAAATAAAATAGTTAAATAAAGGCAAAAATAGTAAAACAAAGCAATTAATTTATTCATGCAGCAATGCATTCTGGGAGTACACTTCCTTAGATCACAGATAGAATTAAATTGACAAAACTTAAATGGTTTAATTAAGAACAACTTAATGCAATTAAGCTTACTTAATTGAATGTTAAGTACATTCAATGCTAGTTGAACTACTAAAAATATGTTCACTTTACTTGAAGAAAATGTGGAAACTGATTGCTAATAGTTTTTTAAGTCGCCATAGCTGAAAATGAAAGATTAAAACTATGTTGAGAATAATAGTATTTAAGATGTTTGCAGAACATAAAATAACACTGTTAGTTAAATGGAATTACTTAAGTAATCTTACTATTAAATCTTAAGTAAGATTAGTAAATATTATAGAGTATGTTATCTAGAATTGGCATTAAACTAACTTGATATTTATTACTTAATTTACTTGGGAGGTGTTAGCTTTCTTTACTTTTAGCTGATTATTAAATTAACTTCAGTTTTCCCTTTAAGTTTGCTGTGCAAAAATAAGGCAATCGGTTTCCAAACTTTTTTTAAGTAAACTGAACGGACTATATTTGTCAGGACACAGACAGAGGCAGAGGGGTAAGTGAACACAGAAGTTTATTTGTAACAGAGACATGAACACAGGCAGATGGTGGATGCAGGAGAAGTAGAGAACAAGCACTTTGAGAACAGTCACTTAGCTGCAGTGTAACAGGTATTTCTGATGCAGGTGATGGGATCAACGAGGAACAAGGAACTGGAGATGGAAGACGGCTGGAAGACTAAACGGGAAAGATGTGAAGGGAGTGAGTGTTCATATAGTGTCCTTGATGATGAAGAGCAGGTGCGGGTGACTAGTATTCAGGAGACTGTGAACGGGTCGGTGGAGCGTGGAGATCTGGTGATGATGCATTGGTGTTGGTGGGTGTTGGGTCCTCCACGGGCGGCTCCTGGCGACCAAATGAGGCAACAACGACGGGGATGTCTTGACGGTTGACCCAGGAACGTGGGCCATAGTCCTCCCAGTCGACGAGGTATTCAATCTGGGGACCCCGTCGTCGGGAGTCGAGGATTGCCCGCACCCGGTAGATGGCCTCTTCTTCAGCGACGTCGGGAGAAGGAGGTACCGCATCGTCACCAGGATCTGTGGAAGGAGAAGGCATGGGTTCAGTGTGGGGTTTCAACAAGGACACATGGAATGAAGGTGAGATACGATGCTGTGCTGGGAGGTTGAGACGGTAGGTGACCTCGTTGAGCTGCCTCTGTATGGTGAATGGACCTATGTACCAGGGACTCAGCTTACGACAGGGCAATCGGAGATGGATGTCCCGGTGTTGAGAGCCACACCTTTTGGCCAGGTTGGTAACGGGGAGTGGGACCCCTCTTGGCGTCAGCCTGCCGCTTGTGTCTCCGGACTGCCTGCTGGAGATGGACATGAGCTGAGTCCCACACTCTCTCGCTCTGCTGGAACCAGTGGTTGACATCTGGAACCTCTGAGGGCTCACCCGACCAGGGGAAGAGAGGTGGTTGGTAGCCCAGGATGCACTGCAATGGGGTGAGCCCAGTGGTGGTCTGTCAGAGGGAATTTTGGGCATACTCCGCCTAGGGTAGGAACTGGCTCCAGCTGTCCTGGTTCCGGTGGCAATATACCCTCAGGTATCTCCCGATCTCCTGGATCTTGCACTCAGTTTGGCCGTTGGTCTGTGGGTGGTATCCAGAGGACAGGCTGACTGACACTCCTAGGAGCTTGAAGAAGGTGTGAAACACTCTGGAAATGCACTGTGGTCCACGGTCGGATATGATGTCTTCAGGAATGCTGTTGGTCAATGATATAGCCCAGGAACTGCACGGCCGCCGGACCAGAGGAAGGGGATAGCTGAATTTCACCATCTGGAAGTTCAGGCGAGGGTAGTCAATGCACGGCCTCAAGCCTCCGTCCTTCTTGGCAACGAAGAAGAAGCTTGAAGTGGCAGGGGAAGTTGATGGTCGGATGAAACATTGCTTTAATGCCTCCTGAACGTACTCCTCCGTGGCCTTATGTTCCAGGATGGACAGTGGGTAAACCCTACCCTTGGGTAGAGTAGCCCCAGGCAGCAGGTCAATTGCGCAGTCCCATGGCCGGTGGGGTGGTTATTGCGTTGCCAACCGTTTGCTGAACACATCCTGGAACACCCGGTACTCAGGTAGAATTTCCACTTTGAGGTTTGATTCAGGACTTTCAATGGAGTTTGAGAGGAGATGAAGGACATTGGAGTCGGAAGAAGAAGATGGGAGACTCAAAGGAGATTTTCTGATGGGAGATAGACAGTTCGTGAAACATTCGTCACTCCACTTGAGGATCTCACCCGTGTTTCACTGGATGTCTGGCTGGTGTTGTGTGAGCCAGAGGCATCCCAGGATGATGTCCGCGGTGGATCCCTCAAGCACCATGTATGTAATTCCCTCTGTGTGAAGACAGCCAATGTGGAGCGTCAGTGTGGGGGAGAAATGCCGAATGTGACCACGGCCCAGCGGTTTTCCCCTTATAGTTTGGATGCGGAAATCCTGTTGGCAGCGTTTTTGACTTACATTCAATTTCTGGAGAATCTTCCTCCAGCCGTGGTGGATCCCCCTGCTGCTGAGACAACACCGCCACGACCCCGGTGGCTGAGGCGTCGACGACGAAAGGGAGTTCAGGGTTTTTGACTTACATTCAATTTCTGGAGAATATGGGGGCTGATGAAGTTCCCTGCAGAGCCGGAGTCGATGAGGGCTTGCGCTGAAACACAGACATGCGAGTTAAGGAGATGCACAGTGGTTCTGGTGAGAGATGCAATACAGCGGGCAGTTGGATTGTACTCACTGCTGGGCGTGGTGGTCGGATGGGACAGGCAGCAATGACATGGTCCTCTCCCCCACAGTACAAACAGAGATGTTGCTGAATTCTTCTCTGACGCTCCGCACGAGTCAGGCGATAGGAATCAATCTGCATGGCTTCTGGTGCTGGAAGGGTGACAGATGGTGTGGCCGGCAGAGGATTGACAGTGGGTGTGTGGAGCACGCGAGATTGGCGGTACATTGTCCGAACACCTCCCGGAAGTGATTGAAGAAGGCGGTAATGGTGGCTGTTACGGGGGCGTTGGATCCCCAGAGAGGCTGGGCCCATTGCAGCGCTCGTCCAGAGAGTAAGGAGATTACGAATGCCACTCAGATGAGAAGAGTTGAGACTGGGCTTCCAGATAGAGCAAGCACTGAAGGAGAAACCCACTGCAATCCTCCGCCGAACCGGAGAATGTCGCTGGTAGGGCCATGGGACTGACAGAGGCACCTGTAGGTCTTTATGGACCTTCCTTTGTGCACTGGTGCGCAGTCATGTTGGAACAGGAAAGGGCCATCCCCAAGTTCCCACAAAGTTGGGAGCATCAAATTGTCCAAAATGTCTTGGTATGCTGAAGCATCAAGAGTTCATTTTACTGGAACTAAGGGGCCAAGCCCAGCCCCTGAAAAACAACCCCACACCATAATCCCCCCTCCACCAAACTTTACACTTGGCACAATTCAGTCAGGCAAGTACCATTCTCTCCTGGCAACTGCCAAACCCAGACTCGTCCATCATTGCCAGACAGAGAAGCGTGATTCGTCACTCCAGAGAACACGGCTCCACTGCTCTAGAGTCCAGTGGCGGTGTGCTTTACACCACTGCATCCGACACTTTACATTGCACTTGGTGATGTAAGGCTTGGATGCAGCTGCTCGGCCATGGAAACCCATTCTATGAAACTCTCTACGCACTGTTCTTGAGCTAATCTGAAGGCCACACAAAGTTTGGTGGACTATAGCTATTTACTAGTATTGACTTTTTTTTTAATAGAAAGTTGGTGACTTCTGCACACTGTGCGTCTCAGCATGTGCTGACCCCGCTCTGTGATTTTACGTGGCCTACCACTTTGTGGTTGAGTTGCTGTTGTTTTCAATTGCTTGTTATAATACCACTAACAGTTGACCATGGATGGATGGATGGATGGATGGATGGATGGATGGATGGATGGATGGATGGATGGATGGATGGATGGATGGATGGATGGATGGATGGATGGATGCGCTGAAAAGCAGCACATTTTCCAATTCTGAATTTTGCTAAACTCTTAACTACTTTAAATAAAAGTTCCTCCAATACTGGTGATCTCACTCAATAATAATAAAAATGAAATAATAATGATTAAAAAGTGTTCATTAACATTAAATATTTAATTACCAAAAACGTTAAATAAGGGATGAAAAAAAAGTTTTGCAGTCAACTTAATCTATTTAAATTTGCAGCAATTGTTGAGTCTAACTGAAGGATCATAACCCTCATCCATTTAAATTCAAAAATTTCCTCTTATCAAGCCCATGTAATGCATGTTATTTCAGCAATTAAGTAAATTTTCAAAATACAGTGCCTACATTAATTCACTCATCTAGTTTGTAAATTGTAGAAGCCAGATGCTCATTTGGGAATTTTCCAACTGTCTTATCATTTAGCGTTTTTACAGAGACACACAGTCTAATATAGACTAATTAACACATACTGACAATAAAACCATAGTGAAGGTATCTGGTCTGTTCTGAGCAGAAGACAAAACTATTTAAGCAAGGTAAACAAGCGCTCTCAGGTCAATGCTGCCCATCTGGTTTTGAATAAGCTATAGACTGAATGACACGTTTTGCATGTAAACCATGTGTCCCCTTATTTTCGTAGGCGGGCTGCATAATGCACAAAGAAAGGGAACAGAGGGACAGCATTGATTGCACAGTTCCTGTGAGACTCAGATAACGGTGGCTGAATTTCCTGACTAAAACAGTACAGGCACATGGCACAATGGAAGAGTCTGACTGCAAATGGGGAAAAAATTAAATGCTTGTCTCATATACTTTGTTTACGGCAGGCCGATGCACACATATGTACAGGTGCTGGTCATATAATTACAATATCATCAAAAAGTTGATTTATTTCACTAATTCCAATTAAAAAGTGAAACTTGTATATTATATTCCTTCATTACACACAGACTGATATATTTCAAATGTTTATTTCTTTTAATTTTGATGATTATAACTGACAACTAAGGAAAATCCCAAATTCAGTATCTCAGAAAATTAGAATATTGTGAAAAGGTTCAATACTGAAGACACCTGGTGCCACACTCTAATCAGCTAATTAAACTCAAAACATCTGCAAAGGCCTTTAAATGGTCTCTCAGTCTAGTTCTGTAGGCTACATAATCATGGGGAAGACTGCTGACTTGACAGTTGTCCAAAAGACGACCATTGACACCTTGCACAAGGAGGGCAAGACACAAAAGGTCATTGCAAAAGAGGCTGGCTGTTCACAGAGCTCTGTGTCCAAGCACATTAATAGAGAGGCGAAGGGAAGGAAAAGATGTGGTAGAAAAAAGTGTACAAGCAATAGGGATAACCGCACCCTGGAGAGGATTGTGAAACAAAACCCATTCAAAAATGTGGGGGAGATTCACAAAGAGTGGACTGCAGCTGGAGTCAGTGCTTCAAGAACCACTACGCACAGACGTATGCAAGACATGGGTTTCAGCTGTCGCATTCCTTGTGTCAAGCCACTCTTGAACAACAGACAGCGTCAGAAGCGTCTCGTCTGGGCTAAAGACAAAATGGACTGGACTGCTGCTGAGTGGTCCAAAGTTATGTTTTCTGATGAAAGTAAATCTTGCATTTCCTTTGGAAATCAGGGTCCCAGAGTCTGGAGGAAGAGAGGAGAGGCACACAATCCACGTTGCTTGAGGTCCAGTGTAAAGTTTCCACAGTCAGTGATGGTTTGGGGTGCCATGTCATCTGCTGGTGTTGGTCCACTGTGTTTTCTGAGGTCCAAGGTCAACGCAGCCGTATACCAGGAAGTTTTAGAGCACTTCATGCTTCCTGCTGCTGACCAACTTTATGGAGATGCAGATTTAATTTTCCAACAGGACTTGGCACCTGCACACAGTGCCAAAGCAACCAGTACCTGGTTTAAGGACCATGGTCTTCCTGTTCTTAATTGGCCAGCAAACTCGCCTGACCTTATTGTGAAGAGGAAGATGCGATATGCCAGACCCAACAATGCTGAAGAGCTGAAGGCCACTATTAGAGCAACCTGGGCTCTCATAACACCTGAGCAGTGCCACAGACTGATCGACTCCATGCCACGCCGCATTGCTGCAGTAATTCAGGAAAAAGGAGCCCCAACTAAGTATTGAGTGCTGTACATGCTCATACTTTTCATGTTCATACTTTTCAGTTGGCCAAGATTTCTAAAAATCCTTTCTTTGTATTGGTCTTAAGTAATTTTCTAATTTTCTGAGACACTGAATTTGGGATTTTCCTTAGTTGTCAGTTATAATCATCAAAATTAAAAGAAATAAACATTTGAAATATATCAGTCTGTGTGTAATGAATGAATATAATATACAAGTTTCACTTTTTGAATGGAATTAGTGAAATAAATCAACTTTTTGATGATATTCTAATTATATGACCAGCACCTGTATATGAGTTGACCAAAATTATTTACTGAGAAAAAAAGGCTCATATAGGACTAAAACCAGGGCCATCCTTAGGGTGGTGTAACTGAACCCTGCAAGCGAATGGATCCCCCTGGAACTCAATCTCAAGGGGGACCAATTCCACCGCTTCCCCAAGAGGGGCCCCCAATTCCGTTACCTCGCAATGGGTCTTGCCCCATGCTTGGGACGACCCTGACTAAAGGCCCATTCACACCAAGGGCAATAACTATAAAGATAACTATATTAGCGTCCACGCCAGTGGTTACAGCATGAATGGATTCTGATTGGCTGTCAATGTTTTTATCGTTCATCACACGATCCAACAATATAATTGTTGTCATTATCGTTATAGCTGTGGTGTGAACTCTGCTATTCATTAATATTGAGAATGATTTTTAGAACTATATCTTTATTGTTATATTTATAGTTATCGTACTTGGTTTGAGCGGGCCATTTAGGACTAAACCCTGTGACAACAGTCACAACACGAGTTATGCAAGGCCTCTTAATACGAAGTCTGTCCAAGAAAATGGTGAGGGTTTGTTTAGAACAACTGAACAATAATATGACCTATAGCCTCTGCAACAGATCGCAACAGATCTTGCTGACAACAAAAATGCTACATGACAACAATATCAGAGCTCTAAAAGTGTTCAAAACTAAGACGACAACATTTTGAATAAACATGGAAAAAGCTCTGGCTGCACAAGACTACATGCTCAGACACATTACAGCTGCAACTGAAATCAGGCAGGCACTCATTCATTCAGAGTTAGCATAAAACATTCGGAAAGTCGGAAAGAGAAGCAAATAGTAACTTCATGGCACCCTTAAGGATTTACAGTTTTTCTTGTGTTATTTGTTTTGAAAGCAAATCTGAATTAAACTCTTGACTTCTCCAGCAAATAAAGTCTCATCTCCATACCTTGCAGCAGGGCTGTTTGGAGCTCCCAGTTGGTTTGTCCCTGGTTGAACGACTGCTCGGCTCATCTGCATAGTTATCCTGAAGAAAACTTAATGTGCTTTTAGCTTTTAGTCAAACTTCTCTCCACCTCAAATGAGATCCATCCATTTATGAAACATTCATTAATGTGATTCCAACTAATGAATCTGAGTCAACAATGAATTATGTATTGTTTTCTAATTATTTACTGTTTCCCTAATTACAGAATCACACATTGAGACAAAGCATTAGATTACAAGTGTTTTTCTCTTGCTGTTTATGAAGACCCCCCCCCTCGCCCCCCTGCCCTCCAATAAAAAAAAATAAACAAATAACAATGAATATCAAACCCTTCACACCCAAATCACAACCTCAATGAGATCTTTCATTAGAGCTGTAATTTGATGCAATCACACAACCAATAATAGGATGACCGACCTGAATTTTTTCTTTGAAGAGGCAAGACTATTAAGCAAAAGATTCTATTTGTTCTCGTTAAATAGGGAAAACAACTGAGATATTAAAGAGATCTCATTTGTAATTTTTCTTTTCTGTGGGAATTTAAGAATGGAAACCAAACAGAATTTTGTCCTTTACAATGTTAATTGACAATTTGATATTTTCCAAACATTGAGGGAACGCTCCCCCGTCTCCCATAGGATCTACACACCCGATGAGAAACCACATTTATCTGGTTCTTAAAAGTCCTTTCCTTTGGGATTAAAAATATATATATACACTCACCTAAAGGATTATTAAGAACACCATACTAATACTGTGTTTGACCCCCTTTCGCCTTCAGAACTGCCTTAATTCTACGTGGCATTGTTTCAACAAGGTGCTGAAAGCATTCTTTAGAAATGTTGGCCCATATTGATAGGATAGCATCTTGCAGTTGATGGAGATTTGTGGGATGCACATCCAGGGCACGAAGCTCCTGTTCCACCACATCCCAAAGATGCTCTATTGGGTTGAGATCTGGTGACTGTGGGGGCCATTTTAGTACAGTGAACTCATTGTCATGTTCAAGAAACCAATTTGAAATGATTCAAGCTTTGTGACATGGTGCATTATCCTGCTGGAAGTAGCCATCAGAGGATGGGTACATGGTGGTCATAAAGGGATGGACATGGTCAGAAACAATGCTTAGGTAGGCCGTGGCATTTAAACGATGCCCAATTGGCACTAAGGGGCCTAAAGTGTGCCAAGAAAACATCCCCCACACCATTACACCACCACCACCAGCCTGCACAGTGGTAACAAGGCATGATGGATGCATGTTCTCATTCTGTTTACGCCAAATTCTGACTCTACCATCTGAATGTCTCAACAGAAATCGAGACTCATCAGACCAGGCAACATTTTTCCAGTCTTCAACTGTCCAATTGTGGTGAGCTCGTGCAAATTGTAGCCTCTTTTTCCTATTTGTAGTGGAGATGAGTGGTACCCGGTGGGGTCTTCTGCTGTTGTAGCCCATCCGCCTCAAGGTTGTGCGTGTTGTGGCTTCACAATGCTTTGCTGCATACCTCGGTTGTAACGAGTGGTTATTTCAGTCAAAGTTGCTCTTCTATCAGCTTGAATCAGTCGGCCCATTCTCCTCTGACCTCTAGCATCAACAAAGCATTTTCGCCCACAGGACTGCCGCATACTGGATGTTTTTCCCTTTTCACACCATTCTTTGTAAACTCTAGAAATGGTTGTGCGTGAAAATCCCAGTAACTGAGCAGATTGTGAAATACTCAGACCGGCCCGTCTGGCACCAACAACCATGCCACGCTCAAAATTACTTAAATCACCTTTCTTTCCCATTCTGACATTCAGTTTGGAGTTCAGGAGATTGTCTTGACCAGGACCACACCCCTAAATGCATTGAGGAAACTGCCATGTGATTGGTTGATTAGATAATTGCATTAATGAGAAATTGAACAGGTGTTCCTAATAATCCTTTAGGTGAGTGTATATATATATCATACAATTCCTACAGTGTGTGATGATCATGAGGAAAAATCAACTTCAAACTAAACAAAATATCTTTTCAACATATTCCAGATATTTTCTCTTTTTCTTTGCTAGAGTCAAGCCTATGGAAACATGTTTACACCTCAGAGTAAAAAATGTAATAAGTAATTGTGAGATAGTTAAAATTAATAAATAAAGTAACATTGTGAGATAGCAATGTTACAAAATGAGATATAAAGTTGCAACAGTAAGATAGTCACAGATAGCGAGCCACATTGAAATCAAATTGGAGTCACAATTATGAAAAACAGAATCATAATGACAATAAACAAAATCAAATTTGATATAAAATCACATTGTGAGATATTAAGTTACGATTATGAGAAACAAACTCACAATTGGGAGACAATTGGCCACAATTTTGACATTGATACCATGGGGAAAACTGCCATATAGACATTTTTAATATTATCTCATTATTTGGCAGCAGGATCCATTATACTGTTAAACATACTGTACGTTTTCTCTCTCAACTGTTTATGTTCACTTAAAACATAACTCACTGTTTATGTGAATACTCAAGATCGGCATTTTGACATTATTTGGTGTGTATTTGACTGTTTAAGTGCAAAAACAGCAAAAACGAACTCAATGAAGTACTGAGAGGCGGCTTTATGTGTGCGCACTTTGGGTGTGAGAACAAAATCTGCGGGAATGAGTCAAATTATGCACAATAGAGTACACGCAATCCCACATCGAAATTCAAGTCCTGTAACACCAACAATATTCATCCGGAGCAAATGAAATAAGTGAGTGAGGAGAGGCTGGTTTGTGTGTCAACTCGCTGTCTGAGAGATGAGAGAGCGAGAAAGTGCAGCTGGTATTGTGTAACTATTCTGCAGAAAATGAGTATTGGAAGCGTTTCAGATATTACATTTTTGACAACACTACATTGCACTTAGTTTATTATTTCAGATGCCTTTTTAAATTATTACAATTGAAAAATCTATATATAAAATTCAACCCACCAAAGTGGCTAGTAGGAGTGACTGCGTTACACGCCACAGCTGAAATCCACCCACAACTGGTTGGCGGGTGTTAATATCAAGCCCTGGATATAAAGTAACACTCTGATGCAGAACAGGTTTCTATACATGCCTGTGTGGGAATGATGGACTGAATCTCTGTGTAGCTGCTTTCACAGTTTCTGTCGAGTGCGAGTATGGATAACCGCATTGATTGATTGGCGCTTGTGGACATCTCTTAGCATGATGAAGAGAGAGGTGTTACTGCTAGGGAACACTTCTCTAATCACATTTTCATTTTGTTTTACCTAATGGATATTTCTTGCTCCCTCTTTTTTGGTGCGGCATTACAATGATTTAAGCGTTTCCTCTTGCCTTCAAAGTGTCTGCTTAGCATTTGCTTTCATGACTGGATTTATTTATCTCCCTGTTTTCAAAAGTAATTTCAAGTCTTAATGAAATGCATTGGGTTGTCTAAATCCCTTTTTAAAGGGGAGTGATGGATGGATTGATGGGAGCTTGAAAGAGTGTGGCCATACGGAGGGGTGTCAATAACTCTATTAGCCTGATCACATTGCACTGGCCAACGCCTGCACGCATATAGTAATAAATCCTTCTCTAATGCATAAAAGCAACCTTAAAGTGCCAATGATTCTGTTAAAAGGCATTGCGAAAGGCGTCTCCACCTTGACAAGAGCCATGACGAAATATCCATATGCTCATTTCCATTTCAAAACGATTCTTTGCGCTGGCAAGGACAGAGTGTTAGTCCTCTTAACGGGTATTTTAGATTTATGTTTTGTGCAAAAACACTGGTATTATTATTGTCATCATTGCAACATAAATCATAAGCGAACCAGCACTGAACTAAAGGCTTTTTGTACACTAAATCCTATAAAAATGGCCTTTTAATCCATCAAGCTTGTGAAGTTATTACTGGTACAACCTGTGATGGAAGAAAGTGAGAGATTTCAGAGGGAGGGATAAACCGTCAGCTTCACAGAACAGATGGAAGGGTCCCATCTTCACAGCCTCCCACAACTTTCAGCCTCACCTCCACCTTCTGATTCCTGTGCTCCTTCCACTGATTTCAGAAGATTTTCTCAAAGCTGTGATGGACATTAAAGCGGGAAGTGTGTCTGTGGAGGTAGTGGCCCCCCTCTGACAGCCGGTAGATTGATGTCTGGTTGATCTAAGGGACGGCTGAGGTCTTCTGCCATGTCTTGTCCCCTGTGACAAGGGGGAGCAGCATTAGATTTATACCTGAATTCAACCTGGTAAATGATACTGAGCCATTTTTGTGCCTGATGTTCCAGATATATTTACATAATGCTTTGTACAACATAAAAAAACTGATTGTGATGCCATAAGCCTTAGAAATGACTGGCAGACAATATCAATGGTTATGCATGGTAGCAACTGTTCTCCTTAAACTTCCACATACCAATTATCAAAGTCAATCTGACAATCTTTTTATTTTTTTATTTTATTTTTTTTTAAATGGCACTTGGACATATTTATGACTGAAACAGAGTCTCATGTCTTGAATGACTCTTACAGACAGATACAAACCAAGGCTGAGAAAAACCTGTGAAATAAGCCATTAGTGCTGATTTTCCATCTTTATATGAGTTGTGTGCTTTCATTTAGCATCTAAGGGTAGCCAAGAAATGCATGTTTCATGCCCTCTTACACTTCCTCCTCTGTCTGCCACCGCATCACCAGTCTGATTCCATTTTCCCTTTCATGTCTTGCCAAATTTCACTTCTTTCTTCCACACACCTGTTAACCGGCAGCTCTTCAGTAGAGAGAAGCTCTTTATAAGGACAAAAGCATGATTCTGAGATAAGTTAGTAGATGAGATCTCAATGTCTCAAACTGTGCTCAGATATTCTCCTACTCAAATATTTCAAAATCTTCAACAAAACCAGCTTATCGAGAGGAGTCTGTTCTACAATCCTGCGCCCTACAAACTAAGACTGCTACTAAGACCGTCTCCTTAAAATAATCCACACAATGCTTTAAGTCCCACTACAAGTTACACAAGTCATATCTTGCTATACACCGATATATTGTGTTGGTCCCCCTTTTTGCTGCCAAAACAGCCCTGAACTTTCAAGGCATGGACTCCACTAGATCCCTGATGGTGTGCTTTGGTGTCTGGCACCTAGATGTTAGCAGCAGATCCTTTAAATCCTGTAAGTTGCGAGGTGGGGCCTCCATGGATCAGACTTGTTTGTTCAGCACATCCCACAGATGCTCGATTGGATTGAGATCTGGGGAATTTGGAGGCCAAGTCAACACCGCAAACCACTCCTGAACCATTTTTGCTTTGTGGCAATGAAAGGGTGAACGGGTTTCAATGAAAGGTCTGCAACAATGCTTAGGTAGGAGGTACGTGTCAAAGTAACATCCACATGGAGATTTCCAGTAGAACATTGCCCAAAAACATCACACTGTCTCCACCGGCTTGCCTTCTTCCCATAGTGTAAGTGACGCTTATTTTTCCTGCTTCTAACACATCAACTCTGAGGACAAAATGTTCACTTGCTGCCTAATATATCCCACCCACTAACAGGTGCCGTGATGAAGAGATAATCAGTGTTATTCACTATTCATAATGTTATGCCTGATCAGTGTATATCAATGACTCTTTTCTGATTTTGTCTCTCCTAAGAAATGTAAAGTGAATAGCTATATGAAATTGATACTTAAATCTCCTGACCTATGAGAGATCAACTGAGAAAATATAATTTTCATCTGGGTTGAAATGAGAGCTAAACTTAACATATAAAACACTAACCCCTAGTTTGACAGACAAGGCTTAGGCTAGTCCCGGACTAAAATGTTTGATGCATGTTTTAACTGAAAGCAACTTGCACTGACACATCTTAAAATATGTCAGTGGCATTGTTTTGTCTCAAGATTTAGGTTTATAAAAGCATGTTTATCTAAGGCATGTTTATAAAAGCTACTTAAATGCTATAATTGAACATCCTTTCCTCAACCTAATTCAGTACTATTTTATTTCCCAACATTGCATTGACCAGAAGCACCTTTTCACGAGATACTGATAATACAATTTTCACTGCAGACATGATTAATTCATCTAAACCCTGTTTAACCCTCTTTGCACTGTGGTTGGGAAATAAAAGATATTTCAATTCAACTCTCTTCAGAGTTGGGATGTCATCCAACATATAAAAAAAAAAAATCCATATTTCATTTGAGTACTTAAAACGCTGTTGTGCCGACAAGGCTGGATGGAGTCATTAGGCCCCTGGTTCCTTCGTTCTAGAGAGAGAGCAGGACAGCTAGTACACACACCAGGGAGGACACAGGGGATCAAGGGCAGGGAAAGCGTGCAAACACAAGCTCAGGGCTGAGTTATCAGTATTGACTGTGCTTCAGGCAGGACGCTGGAGGATAGAGGGGGCTGTGTGTGTGTGGTAGACGTGTTCGTGCAAACCTCTTTATTCTTTCAACACCTGCTGAAGGTCAGTCGGATGCAGTGTTGCCAATCACCTGCTGAGCGTGAGGTTGCAAAACACATCCCACGCCACAGCCTCCTTACCCACTGTTAATTGACGGTTGTCACTTCTTAGAGGATGTCAATCAATGTTAATCAGATTTTCTCTCTAATTTGAATCTGTTTTTTTCGGCAGATGCATTTACAATGTCCTTTTGTGTACCTTCGTAACAGATTGACAAAGGGAATCACATTGAGGAACCATGCCTTCGAGTTTACTGAATACTTTGAACACGAACACACACACAATATGAAAGTGACACGTGTTCTCTGTGGACATCTGAATCAAATGATCAATATTTAATTGTGCCTTTATTTTTGTGTAGAATTTGTATTCATTACATGTATTGTTCTCCTAGGTAGCCTGAAATGAGCTCATATTCAGTCATATTATGATTCTTTTTTCATACATGTTTGATTACATCTGATCAGTCCTAAAATATTAATATAGGTGCCCTCAACTTAATTTATACTAGTTCCCCTAAAAAATGAAAATGTTGTCATCAATCACTTAACCTCATGGTGTTCCAAACACACAAGGTTTTATTTCATCTTTGAAAAATTACTGAAGATATTTTTAATGAAACCCAAGAGATTTCTGTCCATGTCCTTGTCGCTTAAAAAAGTGCATAAAGACATATTAAAAGAAATCCATATGAATTGAGCGGTTTAATCCAAGTCTTCTGAAGAAACATGGTCACTTTATATGATCAACATATTTAATTTAGGCTTTTATTCACATATGAACATTAATCAGTGCACATACACACAGCACAGAGAGTAAATCATTACATAATTTTCATTTTGGGGTGAACTAACCCTTTAAGGCACACTTTTGTTTGCAATATATTAATAAATCAATATTAAACAAATGCAAGATGATGCTCAGAACAAACTTCACTTTTCGAAGTTATTTTTGAACCTATTTTTTTCCTTGAAAATTGTTTTTGTGGTATCTTTCTTTAAAATAAATGGCATTTATTTTGACATTTTGTTATCGAATGCAAAGACATGCAAACACTGTAAATACTTTTTGGTGCTACTGTATGCCCAATAACTGAGGAGTCATATTATATCTAGTCAATCTTATTGAGCAAGGACGAAATAGGGCGCCATTACCTTTTAGTCTGCGGAACCGGTCTGTGTATTTTCTCAATGTTACCTCAATGAAACATCACATGCAGGCTCTGGATAAAAAAATAAAAATAAAAACACACAATTTAAGGTAATTTATGATTACTTTCTGGCTTTCTGGAAAATGTGAACATGCATGGCAATTATGGTGCACAAACAAGCAATAATTTCTTTAACAATACACCCGGTTTATCAATGAGGAAAATCTAGATTTCTGGAAGGGTTCACAGACCTGGTTAATCAGCAGTGAGATCCTGAAGTCATCAGTCAACATGCTGTGTTCTAACTTTTGACGGCAAATGCTTCATGATGATCATAATGAGACCTCTGGCACCAAAACCTATTCGTCTTGGCTAATCAAGTGAAAACTCATAGACTATATGGCCTGTCTAATCAACTTTGAGCACATATATTTACTGGCTGACACACGCATCACTAACTAAATGTGTGAACCAAGGAAACAAGGTTTGGCTGGTTAACAAGGCCCTGTTAGCCGCTACTGGTAAATGTGGTTATAAAAAGCATCTTTCTTGGACATTCAAATTTAGCCATTAGCCATCGTCATATAATAAAAACTTTCACAAGCAACACACAAATTGTTAATATTTTAGTATAGCTGGGAATGCTAACAGTTAGCTTTATAGACTATTTACAGGTTTTCTTGGTGTTCACACTTTCGCTGACCTCAGGCTAATGATCTAAACATAGAGCAGAGTCTGTGCTGTGGTTAATAGTAGCGAAAGGCTATTTCAGACTGCTACAATGAACGCCAACCTGTTTGGTTTTGTCAGATCATTGTGTTTGTTATGGCAATGTGAAAATGACTAAACAAAATCCAACAACTTAGAAGGTTGGAGATGTTAGCGTTTGCTGGTGCATGTGTGAATTAACCACTCACAAACCAAGAAGAAACCCAGACATCCTTCACCCCGTCTAAGATGTCAATGTACAGCAGTGAACTCCTAAAAGCCATTGAATAGATGTTCTCAAAAGAAAAGTACACTAAAACAATAACTTTTTTCCCCTCTGCCATCATCTTTATCTCTGAGTCACTTTGAACAATTAACTATTAAAACCTAGCGTGTTCTTTATGTTCACATGCTAATGGATTGTTTGCTGTCAGTGGCTCATAGAGTAAGAGCGCCACCCAATGGCTCACCACATTACTGCAGCATGAAAATGGCTGCATGCTAAACTAGCAAAACAAATGTCTTTGAATGTTGTTTGCTCATCCACTATATAGAAATGCCACTATAAACCCAATTAAGTTGGCAAAACTCTAAAAACTGAGGCAATCAGAGTAAGCTAATTCATACATTTAGCTTAAAAATATCTTGTAATCTCACATTTTTAGTAGTGGAAACTTGACTAGCTTTAACTAGCTAATTCAACCTTGCTAATTGGTTACACAATGCTTTGGTAGCATTAGCATAGCACTTTCTGAATGAGGACAGCAATATAATACATTTAACATATACCTGTTCTCAAACTAAGCTTCACTCTTCACCATGATTGTAACCGAAAAACCAACATAATAGAAACTCTGTTAAACTACCATAACAAAACATTAAACACTACAAAATCTGCAGCTTAAAGTTATTCTTGCACAAAAAACTTATAATAACACTTAATTTGGTCCCTTTTGAGTGTCATGGCAAAGCATGAAGGGTTATAAAAAAAATCCCAGGCTAGTTTCAGTTAAATTAAAGTTAGTCTAACTTAAAAGAAACAAGTTCATATTTTGAGCGTTAGGGTTTACAGTGCATCAATACGTTTTGAGACTGGTATATATGGATATTTCAAAATGAAACCACCTTTAACGGTTTTTAGCCTACTACAGAGAAAATTGACCAGCACATAATGTCTATAGAAAAGACAATAGGACACACAGAGCCAAACGCTGAAGTGAGAATGACAGAAAGGTTGTGGAGGAGTGCAGCAAGGGTGATTTTTGTCATATACAGGCAAGTGTTATACATCATTCAAAATGTGATTAATCACATCTTTTATGACAGTTGTGATTAATTGCGATTAATCGATTTGACAGCACTAATATAAACATATTTAAAGTATGTTAATGACACAAAATAACCATGTTTTTTTAAATGAACCATTCAGATATTTTATAATTATTTATAGCCTACTACAGAGAAAATTGACCAGCACATAATGTCTATAGAAAAGACAATAGGACACACAGAGCCAAATGCTGAAGTGAGAATGACAGAAAGGTTGTGGAGGAGTGCAGCAAGGGTGTACCATCACCTGCTGACCCAACCTGCTAGAATATGAAGGCTAGAAACAGAGGTCAAGGCACCTGTATGGATGAGAGACTTAACAGGAAGGCTGGGTCAGAACAGTCATGACATGAAAGGCAATCAGATGAGACATTTTGCTCCTCAAGATTTACCACAATGGACAGTCGTCGGCTCAGAACTGCTCTTTATATTAGCATCACAACTCATCCACATAATGGCTGTGTCCGAAACCTGAAAAACAAGCAGTACAATGAGGTAGAAAGATAATATCAAGGCATGTGCAAATTCAAAATACACATCCTCTCTACTGAACAGTTTCGTTAACAAAAAAAAAAAAATAAAAATATATATATACATACACTCACCTAAAGGATTATTAGGAACACCATACTAATACTGTGTTTGACCCCCTTTCGCCTTCAGAACTGCCTTAATTCTACGTGGCATTGATTCAACAAGGTGCTGAAAGCATTCTTTAGAAATGTTGACCCATATTGATAGGATAGCATCTTGCAGTTGATGGAGATTTGTGGGATGCACATCCAGGGCACGAAGCTCCCGTTCCACCACATCCCAAAGATGCTCTATTGGGTTGAGATCTGGTGACTGTGGGGGCCATTTTAGTACAGTGAACTTATTGTCATGTTCAAGAAACCAATTTGAAATGATTCGAGCTTTGTGACATGGTGCATTATCCTGCTGGAAGTAGCCATCAGAGGATGGGTACATGGTGGTCATAAAGGGATGGACATGGTCAGAAACAATGCTTAGGTAGGCCGTGGCATTTAAACAATGCCCAATTGGCACTAAGGGGCCTAAAGTGTGCCAAGAAAACATCCCCCACACCATTACACCACCACCACCAGCCTGCACAGTGGTAACAAGGCATGATGGATCCATGTTCTCATTCTGTTTACGCCAAATTCTGACTCTACCATCTAAATGTCTCAACAGAAATTTTTCCAGTCTTCAACTGTCCAATTTTGGTGAGCTCGTGCAAATTGTAGCCTCTTTTTCCTATTTGTAGTGGAGATGAGTGGTACCCGGTGGGGTCTTCTGCTGTTGTATCCCATCCGCCTCAAGGTTGTGCGTGTTGTGGCTTCACAAATGCTTTGCTGCATACCTCGGTTGTAACGAGTGGTTATTTCAGTCAAAGTTGCTCTTCTATCAGCTTGAATCAGTCGGCCCATTCTCCTCTGACCTCTAGCATCAACAAGGCATTTTTGCCCACAGGACTGCCGCATACTGGATGTTTTTCCCTTTTCACACCATTCTTTGTAAACTCTAGAAATGGTTGTGCGTGAAAATCTCAGTAACTGAGCAGATTGTGAAATACTCAGACCGGCCCGTCTGGCACCAACAACCATGCCACGCTCAAAATTGCTTAAATCACCTTTCTTTCCCATTCTGACATTCAGTTTGGAGTTCAGGAGATTGTCTTGACCAGGACCACACCCCTAAATGCATTGAAGCAACTGCCATGTGATTGGTTGATTAGATAATTGCATTAATGAGAAATTGAACAGGTGTTCCTAATAATCCTTTAGGTGAGTGTATATATATACATACATGCTGGATAAAAAAACTTAAAGGTGCACCATGTAACTTTTCCATCCGCTAGAGGTTGCCTATTCAAAACAAAACAAAGTTTGATGATGCCAAGTTTGAGCGCAGAATCTTGGGACATGTGGTCTTCACCTCACAGCCAGTGGAAAAGAATCGGGATAGGACTCGGGCAGAAATCATGTTCATGGATGCGATTATTAACGTTACTGTAGTATGAAGCAGAGCAGGACCGAGTGTTGTGGGAGCTGAGCAAGGCCGCTGGAGCGATTGCTAATAAGATGAACGTAACACGCCTCGCGAGCAGCGGGACTTTTATTATGCCACAGTCGCCGCCACCATTTCTGCTTTTCCGGTCATGAGTATGAGGTAACGCAGCTCTGTTTATCCTATTAGATACATTTGAGTGTGTTGAAAATTATGTTATGACTTTACTCTGTGCGTTTGCTCGGCGGCTGCTATGACACTTGTTGCACACTGCAGTAAGAGTAAAGCGTTTCTGCAAAATAAAACCGGAAACCGAGGGTAACGCAGATATGACGCAATTGACAGGCGACTCCCTCGCATGTCCCGGTTCCTTGTTTAAAATAGCAATTTTCTCACGATTTACAAATAGTTGGAAACATTTGGGATATTGTAAGTATTTCAGTGAAGTATTTAACTATTTCAATGAATACACCAATTAATACACTTAACTTAAACACTATACTTAAAAAGTGCTTTATTTGTTACATAAACATATAGCACATAATCTAGTGCTGTCAAATTTGATCAATCGCGATTAATCAATTTAATAGCACTAATGTAAACATATTTAACCCCCACGGGTCGGCTGACGCGCCAGCACGATGACCTCTATTTTTTTAAGTGATTTAAATAACTCAGTCGATTTTTGTCATATACAGGCAAGTGTTATACATCATTCAAATGTGATTAATTGCGATTAATCGATTTGACAGCACTAATATAAACATATTTAAAGTATGTTAATGACACAAAATAACCATGTTTTTTTTTTATGAACCATTCAGATATTTTATAATTATTTATAGTATTTGTTAATATTTTGAATTGGCTTTTATTTTTATGACTTTTATTTTTGCTTGTGTTTTTCAATTTGTCAGTTTAGGTTTTATTTTTTATTTCAGTTTTAGTTAAATTTTAGTACTTCAGTGCTTAGTTCAGTTAGTTGCCACATTCTAATTCTCAATTACGCTTTTAGGTGTATGCGTTTCATCTAATATACATTGCCTGACCAAAAAAAAAAAAAACAAACAAAAAAAAAATCAGGCAACAGTTCTTCTAACTCTAACTGATGGAGTGTGTAGCTTTTCATTTCTTAAACAACCATGTATGAAGACACATCATGGCCATATTCCAGGATGACAATGTCAAGATTCATCAGGCTGAAACTGTAAAAGAATGGTTGGGAGGGAGCATGAAGAATCATTTTCACACATGAATTGGCACCTCTGAGTCCAGACCTTAAATTCATTGAAGCCTTTGGGATGTGCTGGAGGAGACTTTAGTGCATTACACTTGCATTGTCAATACAAGATCTTGACCTCTTGATGGAAATAAATAACATCACATAATTTATTTTTGGTCAAGATCTCGTATTGACAATGCAAGAGTCAAGTACTCTGGGCAGTGTATTTTATTTATTTGTTTTAATAGTTTTGGTTAACAATAACTGAACCATTCGGTTTATACTTCCTTACACTATGACAGATCAAATCTGCACAATGGCATAAAACCTGCCAATCAGATCTTGCAATTTGTCCAAATCTCTTTCCATGTGTGCGTGCCACATGAGCTCAGCAGACTACTTGGCTGTTGAACATTTATCAATAAACTCTGAATTCACGGCAGCAAACGAGATAAAGCCCAATCCCAGCTGGCAAAAGGCTACTAAAACTGCTCTCCTGCTGGGCTGGGGATGACATGGGTACAGGCGGCACACGGACAGCCTCCTGGCCCAGACCGACAGCCGTTAGCGAGATCAAAGTGTAGCCGGCACCGAGGGCAGAAGGCATCAAGATGCCTGTATACCCAGACAAGGGACGTGGCTTAACAGATGTGGGTGTTGGTCATTACTATCAGTGATCCGTTTTAATGTGCCCGCTGAGTAAGGGACGGCTGACCAGTGCCATCTGGATAGAGACGGAGAGACACGCTCTCCCTCCCTCTGTTTTGGCTCTGGAGCCACGGAGTCTCCCCCAGCAACAGGAGGGCTGCCCATTTTCTGTCTCTCTCGTCCAATATGACGCCGCTACCTCACTTCTCTCTCTCTCTCGTGAGGCCTGAGATCACCATGACCAGCGAGTAGAGAGGAACGAGACAGCAGTGAGACTCGACTAACCGACGGCGTAAAGGCCACAAAAGAAGGGAAGAAAGACAGGAAAGATAAAACCATGGGAAGAGAGAGAGAGAGAGAGAGAGAGAGAGAGAGAGAGAGAGAGAGAGAGAGAGAGAGAGAGAGAGACAGAGACAGGGAATTGGGTAAGGACAGACAGCACAAACTCATCTAGATGCAAATTCATCCTCCTAAAAAGAGGTCTGGAGAAAAAAAGCGGCCAAAGCAGAGGACGAGCAGTCTGCGCCTAATGTACAGAAATAAATGGCATGCGCGTTGTCATGGTAACTATGAACTGACAGAGAGAAAGAGTGGATCCAGGCTAAAACTATCATCTACATGTAAATGATCCTCTTTCTGGCTCCACTGCTCCGCTCTCAATTGATATTGACAGACTTTTTGTTTTTTCTTCCTCTGTAAATAGAAACAGTAACTCTTTATGCTCCTTGTCAGGAGATTTCACCACTGAAATTACTGAAAACGTCTCACACACTTCCGAAACGGAATGACGCGATAAATCTAGATCATTGTCATTATAATAAAACCCATTGAAAAATTTAAGTGATTTAAACATGTACAGTACAGTTCACTACAGTTCAATAACAGTTTTCTATTTTAATATATTTTATACAAACCATGGTATTACTGAGTCCAAATAATAGCAATAACATGGTACTTCTTGTATGTGTCAAAGCTGGAAATCTAACCATCTGCACCCTTCACAAGTCATTAAACCATTGAATGGAGTCAAGGACACTTTTGTAGTGCAATAACAAGGGTTTGTGGAGTTTAACTGACTTCATCACTAAGGGGAAATTAGCTCTTATTTGTCTACATAACTGCATTGTTAAAGATCATTTGTGAGCCTAATATTACAATGTCAAAACATTAGAAAATGTTCTGAAAAAACATTAATGATCAAGGATAGATCACTGTCCTGCAGATGTGAGACATAATGTCCAAATAACAAGACATTGCGTCACAAACAGGGGAAAGCCACAACAGTGAAATCTAAAGTTTTAAATATGAACAGTTTGGTATAGTAAAATGGCAAAAGTTACCATGGCATATTTGACACTGAATGCGCAATAAGATGTTGAGAAGGCACAGATAGGACACATCTTTCTTTTGTTCACATCCAAGCAAAGGCTGAAAAAATTGTTGGTTTTGCTTGTGCTTAAACAGTTTTATACCAGTTCCATAATAAACTATGGGGATGTTTAGTTATTCTAAACCTGCATGAAGTTTTTTTCTTCTGTTGCTGATAATCCCTTTAAATGTGCCAAAGACAGAGCATCTAAAACAAGGTAATAATCATCAATCTCTCTCTCTCTCTCTACATTATGGTCATAGTTTTACTACTGGATTGTGCTGCCATCACTTGGTAGAATAATGCATTGCAATGAGTGGATTTTTTTTTCTTTCTAAAAGAGAGTTCAAAAGAAGTGGAAAGAAAAAAAAAAATCTGTAAATAATAATAATAATAAAAATAAATAAATAATAATAATAATAATAATAATATATATTTGAAATAACAGAATTTTTAGTACCAGACTGCATCCATTTGGTAAATCTTTTATTACAAAACATTGTCATCCCATTATCAATCTTACATTAATTCCAAAGGATCATAGTTTTGACTGAATCAGTCCCTTTTCCCCATATTGAGTGTACTCAGTAAAAGAACAGTAGATGAACCACAAGACACTGTAATGTACCTCTCAAACAGAACGAAGCACAAGGCATTGTACAAGCCCCACTTTTCACTTTAAAATCGGACAGACTCTGGGATCTATTGGCGATTTCCAGGTAATAACCAGAGATGAAAAAGTCTGCACACATCTATATTACCTAAATGCAGGAGAGAAAAAAAAAAATCCCAGCCCATGGATTACGATCAAATGTATGAAGCTAGTGGTCATTCTCAAACCTACAAGAGCATTACCATAGAAATGGACGTGGCAAAAAAAAAAAAAAAGGTAACCGCATCGAGTTATTGAAATCCAGTGATACTAAAAGAAAACTAACAAAAACTAAATTTTAACAACCGCCTGTAATTACCGGCTAGCAGCGTCTCTGGAGCAAGTTGGTGTTTCTTTGCCCTCTCGTAATCTTCTAAAATCATCAGTTAATTCCTGTAGGCCTAAAAGGACTATTGACTGACTTTCATTAACTGAATGCCATTATGAATATTTTTAATGTGGAGTAACCCTGAACAAACATTAGCCTGTGACAACACTACTGGAGCTTTTCAATGGCCACAGAGATTTATCAGGAAATTTAAATTTCCTTCTGCAGAACAGAAACAAATTCTTTAGCTGTGATTAAATCGACGGAATAGCTTGTTCCTGAGTTAAAAGGTCTTTTGATGCGTCTCTTTGAAGAGTGATGCGATTTTAATTATGGAAACACCAGAATCACAAAAACAGATGGCTTGTTTAGCAAAAGATGAATCTGGATTTTTTTACTCTAACTGAACTGTGATGTGCTGTGCTTTAAAGTCTAACTATTATGACATCGCTTTGTTGCCGTGGCATTTCGACACCATGGGTGGCTTTTAAATGAACAGTCTGCATTTCATGTTTCATGATTTAATAATCATTTTCACGAGATCGAGTCAGTGCCTGATATTACAGCTAAGAGGGACATTTATCAAATCTGTTTTAATATTAAAATTGCACACATGCAGATTCTTGTTCAATTAAGTTATTCCCTATGGTACTTACTTTAACCAATCAGAGACTGTGCTAGTTTTTTGCTCTAGTGGAACTGGTATTGTTTGTTTATGGCAAATGCAAGTGTATCAGGCCCAGATGGGGGTTAAACATCAAAAGTGCCCGGAGAGGGGAGATGTCCTCGGTCTGTGTCGTTTGCCCAAAACCTCCACAAACATTCAGGTACAAAAGAGGGAATTTTGCATTAATTCTGTTCAAGTCAAGTTCAGCACGAATGTCAACCCATTCCTGGAGGATAGGCTTGATTTAAAAAGGGTAAAGAAAAGACGACTCTTTGAACAGAGTCCCCTCTTCTTCGGTCACAGAGCATCAACTCAAAGCTCTATGTGTGTGTCACCACCTGACAGAGAGAAAGAGTGAGAGAAGAGCAGAAAGAGGCACAAATTATGCAAATAATTAGAAGAAGGTATTTGGCACTTTCCACAATTAGGCTACATTTTGTTGTTCTATTACATTTTTAAAGAGAAAACTAGATATATGTTAGATAAACTATATTTATACACTACCATTCAAAAGTTTGGGGTCAGAGAGATTTGTTTTTTGGATGAAATTAATCATTTTATTCAGCAAGAACACATTCAATTGATCAAAATTGAAGGTAAAGACGTTTACGATACAAAATATGTCTATGTCAAATAAATGCTGTTCTTTTGAACTTTCTACTCGTCAAAGAATGCTGAAAAAATATATATCACAGTTTCCACAAAATATTAAAAAGCACAACTGTTTTCAACATTGATAACAATAAGAAATATTTCTTGAGCACCAAATCGGCATAGAATGATTTCTGAAGGATCATGTGACACTGAAAACTGGAGTAATGATGCTGAAAATTCAGCTTTTCCATCACAGGAATAAAAATCACATTTAATAAAATTTGTTTAAATATAAAGTTATTTAAAATGGTAATATTTCATAATATTACTGTATTTTTATCAAATAAATGCAGCTTTAGTGTTCTTTTAAACATTAAAATATCTTACAGACTCCAAATTTTAAACAGTAGTGTATAATAATGTCATCATTTTGATATATGTTGAATAGATATTCAATTCATTGTAAGGAATTCATTGTTGAATTAAGTCATTTTAATTACCAAAAAGTTAACACAATTTTCCCCCATCAAAACAAAGCAACATTATTTTTAATTGTGACACCAATGACACAATGTAAACCCTGAAACTGCTAAAAATAATTTTAAAACAAATACAAAGCAACGTATTTATGTATGTTTACATATGTATTTATGCATGTCATATTTACATTTGATATATTTTATTTGTACCATAATCTTGGAAAGTGCCATTTAACAGATTAAAACATCTCAGTGACAATCACTTTCACAAGACAGAAAAAAGGAAAAGGACAGATTGGTCTCACCTGGGTGTTTTCTGTCTGTTTGCTGATAGCTGTTTGTGGTGCCTCTCTCTTTCTCCCCCAGGAAGTTGTTGTAGATTCTCTTTAACTCCTGGTCATAGTCGCTCCACTCGGCTACTATACGCACTGCAGCATGCAGCTTTGGCTCTTTTGTCTGTGGGTTGTTGCACTAAGACAGACAAATACAAAGTGTCAATGTCGACAAACATAACATGGAAAACAAAACAACCCTGAAAACGCCCTGTGTACGCACAAATTTGTGCATGAACTCTGCGTATGAACTTGTTTTAAGGATGACACTCCTGGCATTGCTCGAGGATCTTTCTGTGCATGCTCTTTGGCGAGAATGCGTCTGTAGAGAGCGTAATGTTTGCTGAGAGTGACTAAAGAAAATGGTGTGCGGAATGCCCTTATATAGACATGGTTTGGGCGTGTTTTATGTAAATGACTTACCTCGGGCACACGGTCACTCATTTAGAATACCCCGAAATTAATCAACATTAGAACGAGGTTACGAACAAATTCATGTGTTTTTTTTGAGAAGTTCAAATGTACGTATAAATACGAATAGTGTACGCAATTATTAGTGAATGAGACCCACTGTGTGCAGAAAGCAATGGACCTACCAAATCTATAGTCTTGGCTTTCTTTTTAGATGCATCATCACACCAGGTCTCACACCAAAGCCACTCCTGAGGAAGTGACTTGATTGGCACCTGGTGGATCATGTTGTTGGGCAGATCCTGAAAGAGGAAAAAACAATCAGTGAAGGGCACACATGATTGCACTCCACATTGATAAAGCCTTTTCTATGTGGGAACTGATACAGGAGAACAATCTAAGAAAGAACGTCGCACCTGGTCCAGGTTGGACAAGCTGTTGGGGTCTTGACTCAAACCCTGGTACTGGCCTCTCAGTCTGTCTCCAGCTGCGATCTTCCTGAACTTTTTCAGATCGACCACATATAGAGCACTGAGGAGCACACAAAAACAAAATCAAGTCACATTTATTTATATAGCACTTTATACAATACAGATTGCTGCAAAGCAGCTTCAGAGTAGTAAACAGGCAAATAACAGCACTGAATGAAAATGAAGAGATATTTACTCACCCTGGTGTTGTTCTAATGCCATATGCTCTTCTTCTTTTATGGACCCAAAAAAATGTCCTGCTTGTGCTCGTCCATATAAATGGCAGTGAATAGTAACCAGCATCAATTAAAAAAAAAGATGCAAAAGTATCACCGAATGATCCTATGCGACACGTGCCGTATATTCCAAGTGTTCTGAAGTATACGATAGGGCTTGGTGAAAAAACAAACCGAAATTGAATGCATCATTTAACAAAACTCCTGATCTTGGCCATTGGTCTTCTGTGAACGACTGCATGTTTATGAGACTCTATTAGAACAACAGATCACTCTGACCCACCCAGAAAAAGTTGGGAGAAATCAAGATTAATAAAAATGCGACAAGAAATACAATCCATGTACTTTCTTCTCTGAGGTGAAAATATCTGTTGTGTTTGTTGCAACAAGAAGTTATCGAGCTCACATCTGTCAACTGTCATTCTGACTGTCATCAGACAACCAGAAACCAGAGTTTCATTCCGGAGATATTTAACAGTGATGAAAGTACTTTTTTGGGATTTCTAGGCCTTGTATTTTGTCATGTTTTTTATTAATCTTGATTTCTTTTTCTGGGTGAGTCAGAGTGAATTGCGGCACTAATAGAGTCACATGAACACGCAGTCGAGGTCAGGATGTTTGTAAAAAAAAAAAAAACATTTCGGTTTGTTTTTTAACAAACCACATCATATACCCCCAAACCCCAAAACACTTGGAATATACGACATGTGTTGCATGGGACCATTTTGTGATACTTTTGCATCTTTTTAAAAGGTTGATGCTGGTTGCTGAAATTATATGGACAATTTTTTTTTATTTCTCCTTTTGTGGTCCGAAAAAGAAAGAACGGCATACTGCATTACAACACCAGGGTGAGAAAATGATGAATTGATTTTCATTTTTTTGGTGAACTATCCCTTTAAATGTTGCAAAATTCTTATATTATGAAACCAATTCCATTTCAGCTGTAAAGCCGCTCTATAGAAGACAAATCACTGGAGGCACTAGACAGGGCTATCATGACTCTACTGAGCCATTTTAAACTGCCAAAATGAGTCTGTTTGATGTGTATCATCATTTAAAATTAAGGTAGATGAAAAAGCCCTTCTTACCTGATGTGGTATTTACGTCCTGCCAAGTGACTGGCCCAGTAGCCAGACTTCCAGAAACGGTATCCATCCATCTCTCTTCGGCTCTCACAGAAAGGCGTGTAACCATACGGCGCCCCTTCTAAATCAAAGTCCCGCAGCTCCTTCAGGTCTGTTCGAACTATCTGTAGGACAAAACACAAAAACATTCATCAATCCTAGAATCACAGACAGAATAAAGAGGTTGATGAAAATGAAATGGCAAATAGAATCAGGCCATGATGCGGTATGACTTAAATGTTTCACAAAAAAAACAAAATATTAAAATATAATATTTTTATTTATTGTTGTTATTGCTTATATTTAAACTCCAACTGTATTTTTCTTTACCCAAAGGTGGCAGCAGTGCATCATCCAGTGTGTAATGTGCAATGTGTTCTCTCCATTTTGCATAACAAACACCCTGGATTACAACTGCTGTGCACTTCCGATCTGTCTGTACATAAACGTGCGAAAATAATCTCATAAGTGCAGACTGGTGCTTGGTGCTCACTAGAGATGGGAGGTCATGCCACCAACTGCAATGCTCGGTTTCTGTACCTGATCCGCATCTACAAAGAGGAACTTGTCCACAGCCAGGGGGAAGAGCACATCGAGAAACAGGATCTTATATCCCCAGATGATCCTTTGTTTTTCCGTCTGCTGGTGAAGCCAACGTGGCCATTTATACTGCACCAACTCGTACTGGAAACCATACTTCTCTGCCATATATGGAATAAACTCCTGCAAGAGACATTCAATTCAATTTTTTAAATTAAATTAAAAATTAAAAATTGTTAAAGAAATTAATACTTTTATTCAGCAAGGATGTATTAAATTGTTTAAAAGTGAGAGTAACGAAAGCCATTTATAATGTTAAAACAAATTTCTATTTCAAATAAATGTTCTTTTGTACTTTTTACTCATCATATAACTGTTTTTAAGCACCAAATTAGCATATTAGCATAATATTGAGTGACAGCTACTGAAAATTCAGCTTTGAAATAAATCACAGAAATAAATGACATTATATAAAATAACACTTTTATTTAAATATATATATATATATATAAAAAAATATATATATATAGTTGTTTGTACTGTACTTGACAAATAAATGCAAACTTGTAGCCTATATGCCGGCATGTTAAATCTTGAATCTAGTACCTTAAAAGTTGGAGACAAGTAGTTTTTGAGGAACCAGAACTTGACGGGTGTCTTGGTGTGTTTGAGCACAGACAGCATCATTATCCTGCAGAGACAGAGAGAGGTCAAAGCTCAACACAGTGTGCCTGCAGTGACAAGCCACAGAAGAGTTATGCGAGTGACCTTCTAAACTGCATTACACAACCAATAACATTGCCGCTAATAAGACACAGCAAGTCAAGAGATCAGCATTTCAAAAGATGCCTATTCCCTTAAAAAAAAAATAATAATAATAATAAAAAAATTTATATACAAAAAAGAAAATGTCACAAAAAGTCAAGATGTGACCCAAGCCAGGCGGTCACATAAAGTTATTGCATTTTCTTAACATGTGAAATTACAAGACGTGTGTCCTTTTTCAGTATCACATAAGGATATACACAAGAGGATTTGTCTGTATTACATGTCAAAGCTATAGCAATAAGATACCATTGCATAAGAATTATATTAAAGTCATATTTGTAATAGCAGAAATGTCAAGATCCATTTGAGAACATGAACAGGGCTCTACACTACATTTTTGGTCTATGCAAACAACAGCAGCCAAGAGAGTTCACTTTATGAACATTTGATAAAAGCAGGCCGGTAGCCCAGAAACATTAAAATATATGCATCAACCTTTAATAACTGTTGAAAAACAACTGTCAGAAATCACTAAAGACACGCAATGAAAAATTAGATTATTTTGCGGCTGACCTTATTGTATATGCATTTGTAGGAGCTTCCCTTTCAGATGCACAATTTATGGGATGAGAGTCTTTAAATGAATCATGTAACGCAATTTACTTGAGCTCGTCAATTTACTGGTGTTTGTGCCATTTTTTACCACCGAAAAAAAGCATCTTGGTAGATTGCGTTGGTCATTATGGAAATGATGCGGCTATGAACTTTCCACTCCCATTGGCGCTTTATGGGATTGCGCTCTCATGCCAGTTTGCCCTGTTTAGTAAATCTGGCCCTATATGTTTATAATGTTATTGATTAAAGTTATTTTACTGGATAGGTCTGAATTTATTTATCAAATAAAAGGGCAAAGGCTTTACTTAATTTACTGAATATTAATACCACTGTGACATTTGCTCAGTAGGCCTAACTTACAGATTGAAATACAGATGTTTAGTGCGCACTATGCAGACAAATTCACAAATCCTACATGAGCAAAGAAACAGTGAATACTTCCACGTTACTTGATTGGATGTTCCCAGAAGGTTACCAAGCAACGGTTGCATGACCCAATTAATATTCAAGCAGAATACCTTCATTTCACATTGGGGTTTACATTCAATATATTTTTTTTTTTTACAAATAGCAAGATATGCCAGAATGAGACCAAGACATCCATCCATGTGGACGCAAATAATTAAAAAAAGAGCAAATGGCATTAAAGTGAATGGCCAGAAGCAAACTTTCACAAAAAGCAGGGAGATTTTATTCTGATGCCATTATAAATGCAAGTGTATGCAAATCACTTGCATACTGTAGGTGTGACCAAATCATTTCTTCACATTTGACAGTAAATTTCACTTGCACTGTAAAAAAATTCACTTGCACTCATGCTGGCACTGTAAAAAATCCTACTGAAAAGCAGCTGTTTTACCTGAGGAACCTCTCGTACAAGTGACCAGAGGCCACAGAGAAAATGTTGATGACATCATCTTTCTCTTGTTTGGGTTCTTCTGGCTTTGAAGCACCAGTAAAACCCCTGAAAGAGAGAAAGAAAGAATAATTGAATAGACAAATATCGTAAATGAGTGCTAAAGTAGAACTGAACAGGCAACAGAGCTGGCGGGTTTGTACCTGGTTAGAGATGTCCAGAATCCAGAGTCGTTCTCATGGGTACCATCACTAAGAAGCTCCTCATTCATCATATCAGGCCTTTTCTGCACCTGCAAACATGATATAGAGCAACAGAATCTATGCATTAAATCCCATTGCACAAATGTGGAGCACATGCAATTGCAACACTCTGTGAGCCACTTGCGGTTTAAGACAGTTTAATATGGTTATTCTGATTCTAAAGCTTCATTCAGAGTTTAGGTGGAGACAAGGGTGACAGGCAGGTTCCTAAAAACATGCATTAGTAAAAAGCTACTAGCTAGCTTGGAACTGCATAATAATGCTAACCAACCCAAAACAGTAGTGTACATAATTTAATAAATTTAAATCTAGCAAGCTAAAATTGTGTCCTGTATTGTTGCAACTTCAGAACTCCATGTGACGACATTCTAAAAAATGGCTAAATTATTTGTTATGAACAAACATTTTATGCAAATACAAAATGTTTTGCAACCATTAGGATAAATCAGGGACATTAAATTTATTTCTCAACGTACCAGCCACTGGCAAGTGAGGTTAATTTTGACGTGTAGTGAACATTACTGCCAACTTTTGATGAGGAACCAATAATCCAAACTCTGAGACAAGCACTGCTGCATAAACAAACACATTCCCTACGGCCCATGCTGTATACTTAAAGCGACAATGTGTCAAAAATGCAGATATATATAAACACACACTCATCCCAGTCCACATTCTTAATCCACCCACAGCCCCACAGGAAGCAGCAGACCTCACATTGGACACACACCCACACACCTGCTGACATGTGACAGCTTGTCAGATATTAGAGTAT